>JAACNH010003609.1:0-28013 GCA_019447015.1 Hymenochirus boettgeri
CCTTTGCATATTCAGACCATTTCATAAATGATCGGGTTTTTATTTTCATCATTTTTATTGGTTAAACCTGAGGCCACAGCTAGATATTCACACTACTGTTGTTTCTTCTTCCCTATTTGAATCTAATTATATGGTCATATATATTTCTGGCCTTCTAAAGTAGAATTTTCGAGCCCCCTTGACCCCTTAAATAAGGTAGGTCGGTTTGTAAGCAATGTAAAAAAAACCCAAACTGCCAAGGGAGAGGTAAATGGCATCAGTTAAGATGGAGAATAGAATATAGACAAGCTAAGTTCTGAGACAATCAACTCAAATCCCCTCTCAATTGCAAATTTAACATCCTTTTCAGATACTACTATAATTAGATACAAACAGCAACGAACTCGGGTTTTATTTAATTTCTTGAAAAAAGAGGAGAACATTAAAACATTGTGGACTTCAGTGATGCCTATCACAGATAGCTCCTTATCTGCGAGAGTCTGTCTGTAGATGTTCTTCTGTGGATGAATTATTTCCTTATTGTTGTTCACAGGAGAGAAGCATTTATTATTGCTAGTAGTAATCAGGGTTTTGACACTTACTATATTCCCGTTTTACAGGGCTCTTAGTCATTACTACCTCATGGAAGAAGATTCTAATGTATGGAAATGTTCAAACCATACAACACTCTGATTGATTCAAAACAACGTAATTGATACACTAATTGTTCACCCTCTCACCACGTCAAAAAACAATTAGTGTTTGATTATTACAGGGAATATGCTTTCCATCTTTAATGCAAAGAATCAAACTTCTCTTAACCCTTCCATTTCAATAGAACCAAAAACACAATTCACCAATTCAGTTTGCTGCTTTTTGTAGGAAAAATAGAATAGATAGATAGATGGCTTGTCCATGTATAGTGGAAATAGTTTGTGTGAATATTAGTCTATTTATGTTTATGTGTTGGTTGGGTGTGTATTGTTTTAATAATTTTTTTCCCAACCTATGCACTCTAATGTGCCCACACGACTCCTAAAAATTTGTGCAAACAGGTTAAAATAATGTTCAGCAAATACGTTCGTAGAACATGGCTAGACCACATTCAGGAGATTCAATACAAGTTCTTATTGTTTAAAATGGTGCTAATTTTGCCCTAACCAATCAGAACTTATGAAACATTTGAAAGCTAACATCTGATGGTTGGGGCAAATTAGCACCATTTTAACGATAAGAACTTTTATTAAATAACTCCCATTATTTTCAGCTTGAGTATTCAACGTTAGCTGTTATCTAGCTGTTTTCCACGTGTGCACTCACACACAAAAGGCTTCCCCTACACTAAACAATATGTGGGCCTCACATACTCCTGCACACTCCTGTTGAACTAGATAGCTCCCTATTCCCTGCACAAAGTTCTGAACCATGAGATTAAACATTCTTTGTGACTTACAAACACTCCTTCACCTCCATACCCTCCCTTTATCCTCATGCCCTCTCGTAATGCCAATGTATGCTCTCTCACCCATTCACCCTCCCTGTATCCCCATGTACCGTATACAAAAGCAAACAGTAACCCATGTGCATTCATGATGTCCCTCTTCTGCATACCTACCAACAATCCTAAATAATTAGGCTCTAATAGCAGCACTGTTTGTGTATGTGTATTTTTTAGCGTCAGTCTAAAAACTGTCAAATTGATCTGTGACTAGAAAATTTCCGGCACTCAAACAGTCCAGAATTCACAGCATTGATTTTGGAACACACACAAATAAAATGTTTAAAGGGAACTAAAGTCTCCAGACAACATTGTCCCAATAGACAGAGCACATTCACAACATACAACAAGCTGTGTCTCACCTCTCCTTTGCTGTGGCCATTGGTGATTTAGAAAATAACTTGTGAGTACTGGGGTCAGCTCCCACAAACACCTTGGCTGGCAAACCCCAGCTAAGTGTCTGCATACAGGCCACTGCATGAGAGCTCAACAGATCAAACAAGAAAGTTCTTAGCCTTGCTTTCTAGAAGTTGACAGCCATACACATTATATTAGAGAGATCTCCATCTCCCTGACAGAAAAGGGATTTCCGTTTTTTGTTTTCAAACACATTCAATGCTCCTGTCAAAAATGATAAATCCTTTACTTTCATACAAAAATAAAAGTAATCTTTGAGTGTATTTCAAAGATAGCATGGATGTAAGAAACAGAATACTTCATTTTAGTAAACTAAAAGTAAGTCTGGGAATAGAACCTGCAACTTTTTACTCTTTCTGCTAAAGCAGAGCTCTTACATCTAGACTAGGGAGGCACAACCTAAACCACTGGTACATCTATAATTGTACTAGGAACATAAAAATAAACAAAAAATAAAGGTAAGTTGGAGATCAAACTCATGACATTTTGAACTGCATGTGTCTAAACCTGCATCTACAAGGTGAGATACCACTGAATAAGCTGAGAACCTAGGTACATTTCAAATCTTTTGCATGGTGAATATCATAGAAGAACAGAAAAAAGGTATAATCTGGGGTATTGAACTTGTGACCTTCTTGAACTGAGTATTTTTTTACACTTCTGCTTTACCCAGTGCACCAACAACAGAATAAGCAGAGAGTCCAGCTACATTTGGAAGCTTTATCTTTTGCTAGGAAAAGAATAATAAAAAAATGGAATATGGAGGGTCCCAATAAAACTTTGAAAGAACGCTTGTTACCGCGCAGTTTATTTTCCAGCAACTCACACTGACTGGTTAAATAAACTGCTGGGTAAACAAGAGCTTTCAAAGTCTTCTCAGGGATTCCATTATTGGTGTGGAGACAATGTATTGAAAACACTTTGGGGCTCATTTACTCAGAGCCACTATCGCTCTGGGTAAAGCTTCTTCCGCGATTTAATATCGCATTTGCGAATGTGGTAAATCCAGTATGGATTATCCACTGCAGGATTTTAAATAAATAAATATAAATTCTGTAATAAAGAAGGATTCCAGTTGTTGCTGATAAAACCCAAAGCCCATGTCATCAAAGAACCATGCCCCTGACCCCAGTATTCACTTTCTCTATGTACAACGGTCCTCATTTACCCAGACTCACTGGGAAAATATATGGAGTTAAAGTCACGCTAACCGGTTGCTACCAGTTAGTGCGACTTTAGCTCCATATTAGCGTTGAGTGGCGGTTACGCAAAAATCACCCGCGCATCGATGCTCGCGATTTAATATCGCGTTGCGCTAGTTTTTAGAGCAGGATTTTAATGCCAGCAAGTAGCTGGTGTTAAATCCCGGCAGTGGGTAAATCCATTACACTGGATTTACCCACATTCGCAAAACGCGATATTAATTGCAGAAAACATTTACCCAAGCGAATAGTGGCCCCAAGTGTTTTCTATACAGATGTCACACACAATATGGAAGTCCATGAGAAGACCTTTAAAGCTGTTTTTACCACCTGCAGTTTATTACCAGTCAGTGTGAGTTGCTGGAAATAAACTGCAGTTAACAAGGTCTTTCAAAGTTATGCATTTTTTTATTATTCTTTCCTGGCAAAAGATAAAAGACTTCCAACGTAGCGGGACTCTCTGCTTATTCTGTGTTGGTGCACTGGGTAAAGCAGGAAGGTGAAAAAATACTCAGTTTAGAAGGTCCAAGGTCAATACCCAGATTATACTTTTTTTTTGTTTCTATGATATTCCATGCAAAAGATTCGAAATGTACCTAGGTTCTCAGCTTATTCAGTGGTATCTCACCTGTAAGATGCCAGGTTTAGACACATGCAGTTCAAAAAGGTCATGAGTTTGAATCTCCAAACTTACCTTTATTTTTGTTTTATTTTGATTTCCTAGTACAATATTATAGATGTACCAGTGGTTTAGGTTGTGCCTCCCTTAGTCTAGATGTAAGAGCTCTGCTTTTAGCAGAACAGAGTAAAAAGTTGCAGGTTCTATTCCCAGACTTACTTTTAGTTTTACTAAAATGTAATAATTCTGTTCTTACCCATGCTATCTTTGAAAATACACTGCAAGATTACTTTTATTTTTTGATGAAAAGTAAAGGACAGGAGTATTGATGTGTTTGAAAACAAAAAGGAAATCCCTTTTCTGTCAGGGAGAGGGAGGATCTCTGTGCTATAATTTGAGTTGGCTGTCTGCTTCTAGGAAGTAAGGCTGCAACTTCCTTGTTTTGATCGTTGAGCTCTACTGAGCATGTGCCCTGTGCTGGGGTTTTACCAGGCTAAGGTGGATTGTGGGAGCTGGACCCCTATTACTCACAGGTTATTTCATTAAATCACCCAATGGCCACAAGCAAGGGAAGGTGGATGAGACACAGCTGTTGTATGTTGTGAATGTGCTCTGTCTATTGGGACAATGTTGTTGGAGACTTGAGTTCCCCTTTAATTACATGTTTATCTCCTATAGTGCACAGTCAAGTTTAGTAATATGCACTTACGAGACGCTCCTATAAGTGCCAAGGATGTGCCAAATAAAATGAGAGTTTAAACTAGATATCTGTGCATTCCATTTGTAGTCTCCCCAAACCAATTAGGGCTTATTACAAGAGGCACAACAGTTTCAGTGCTATTCTGCCGCAACAACCAGGAGTTATCAAACTGTAGAAGACAGAATCATGGTATATATGTACTTCAAGTGTATTCTAATATAATCTATACTATACAAAAATGAAACTTTAGGCACACCAAGATCCCGAGGGAAAGACCTGTCACCCCGAAGCGAAATTATAATATGTTCCCGATCCCTGACCTCTTACTAGGATATTTGGCTGCCTGCCAGCACACTTACTGCAAGAGATCAGCAGAGAAAAGACGGCAGGGGGGGGAGGGGGATATTTGTAAGCAGAGCAGTGTCTAGTGGTGAGGCTGTGGATAATTATAATTGTCGCAGAACTACATGGAGGCAATGGTAAGGGAGGGGAGGGTAATTAGGAGCACTCACTAAACATTTATTAATTTTAATGACCAAATCAAGCACAAATAAATATGTGAGCACCACCATTATTTTCTCAAATTGTAGTTCCAGATAATGTAACGTTGTTTGAGGAGTTTAGTGACCCTTTAATAGAAAAGGAAAGCATAATATTAATTAAGTTCAGTCATTCTCATGTAATGATCCTGGCCCCTTGGGTATAACAGGACACAGCCTTTCTTGGCTACTCCTATCTGACTGTAGGAGCTTTAGTTTTTTCCACTCCAGAATTAGATCCACCCCTCGCCTTTCCTTTGTTGGGGTCCCGCAAGCCAGCACTCGTTCCTCTTCTTTTCTCAATCTACACCTATGACCTTGGACAACTATTAGTTCACTTGGATTCCAGTATCACCTGTATGTGGATGATACCCAATAAACTCTCTGCCCCAGACCTCCTACACTGACTCCCAGGTCCCCGACTGCCTTAGTGCCATCTCTGCCTTTATGTCCTCCCGCTTCCTCAACTCAACATGGAAGACGAACTGTCCTTTTCCAAACCCTCACGATCTGTTCCCCTCCCTAGTCTTACATTAATATTAACAATACACCTATAATACTCTCCCTCTGTCAGTCTCTCCACTGGTTCCCCATCATGCCAAGGATCCAGTTCAAGCTGCTTACCCTTACTATAAAGCACTATCCAACACAGCCCCTTCATATATCTCAGAGCTGATCCACCGATATTGTCTCAGGCACAACCTCTGCTCCGCAACCTCTCTCCTATTATCCACCCTTGTCACCTCTTCAGGACTTTGCTGTGTGCTGCCCCTCTGCTTGGAACTCCATTCCTCAGTTCTGTCCTTCACTCACCTCAATAATACACTTCAAACGTAACCTTAAAACACACATTTTCGAGCAAGCATATAACTTGTCCTAAACATTACTCCTTTACACCCAATGTGATCCAACCAGCCTTTCACACTCACTGCAATTTATTTACAGCCTACCAATTCCCGCAACCTTATGTCTCACTCCCATTTCTTAGACTGTAAGCTCTTTGGGCAGGGTCTCTCTCCTATTGTATTACGGTATTGCTGTAAGAAAACTCATCACTCTGTTTACTTATTTTATATATTACCTGTGTATGTAATAACTATGACTTTGATGACATGTTTACCCTGTATGTAATGTATGACTATGTATTGTAAAGAGCACGGAAGATTGTTGGCGCTATATATAATCAATAATAATAATAATAATAATGTTGGTTTTGATTTAACCGATATCTTAAAAGTTATTGTAACCAGAAATGCCTTTATATAATCTCAAGTCTTAAGCTCTGTACCCACGTGCGACCTGCAACCCTCTAGACAAAACAGCTTTTTGTCACACTATCATAGGTGCATGGGCGATTGGTGGGGTGTGGTGGCTGTTCAGATGCTCGTCATTGATAATCCAACCTGGCGGATCATCAACGCCGCTTGATTGAACCTCCAAACTGATAGTCAGTGGAAATGCCTGTTCGCATCCACCCGTGTGCACAGATTGGGTCCGTGATTGCATGTTTGTACAAAACGCTATGTCCACTATGTCAAATTAAGAAAAAGGAATGAGCCCCTTGCTATTGAGGATGCTGATACTTGTAGATTATAACGACAGGTTCAGTGCAAATTGCTTTCCTGTGGCTTTAGTAGTTAGTTGAGATTTTATTTATTTCTGTTAAAGATACCTAGAGTATGTTAAGGGGAACCTTTGTTGGGCCCAGACAGTATAAGAGTCACAATAGGTAGTTTTGCTGTTGTTATTTATTAATGTAGGCAGCATGGCGATCTCTGTACTGGCAAGCCCAGTTACAGACAAATCCTATAAAAAAGATATAATACATTTATTTTGATAATAAAATGGTTGCAAACCCCCCTTACCCCCTCCAATAGCTACATTACCTCATGCAACAGACCACATCATGGCCATATCACATCCTGCACAGACTGAGAATGGCTTGACGATTGGACTGACATGTTGTATAGTGTACACTACTATTATATTTGCTTTGAGAATTTTAACTGTTGTATGTTCTTGTGTTTTCTATCTGGAAAGGGTGATGTTTTATTCTAAATATATATTTTTGTAGATCTGCTGCTATTTCTTTAGATATCTTTAGAAACAGATTTAATTCAGCTGTCAATCAGGTCCCTATCATCATGAAACTCTTCTTGCGTGTGCAGTTTTTGCTGTAACTGAAATAGTGACAATTCAACAAGTGTGAATTGCATGGTTGAAATACCCACTCCCTGTGCTGCTTCTAGTATTATTGAGTATGGTTGACTTTTCAGAAAATCATGTTAGATGAAAGGAGAGAGTCAGATAAGAGTGGGAGGGGAATACTGAGACAGAGCAAAAAGTATTGGTTTGAAGGATGTTATGACACACACATCTCGAGTAAGGCTACCTACATGTATTTAGTTATAGATTAAGATGTGGCAAACTAATGTTTACAATATGGTTGCCCTTTAATATCCCTTGTAATGAAGGGTTATTAGTGAACTGGAAGACCTTTCTCTTTCTCTTTTTGTTACATTTTGAGATTTAGGCCTGTCTGGTCAGTATTTGACTAGTTGTGATACTGGGGTTGGTAGGCAGTGCTTGTGTTTTATTGAATAATCAAACCCTTATATTTATCATTTATTCAAGAATAATCAAATACGTTTCCAATAAACATCTTTGGGATGCACAAAGGTTTCATTTTCTTTTCTGTTTTTAATAAGTATTATCACATATGGAGAAATGAATTAGAAAAGTTCATGTTCTGTGTTAAATACAGCGAGACCAGCAGCTGCTGTTTTATAGAAGCAAATGCATCTTCTCAAACTGTCGCCTGTATTGTTAGAAGTCGAGAGTTCACGGCTGCCTTGACTGGGTGTGGTTCTCCATCTGTCATTTCCTTTTAAGTGTGGTCCAATATCAAGGAAAATACAGCTGCCCTTTCACTTGTGGTTCTCTGAAGAGTAAGAAATGGAGGATCAAGGCTTGGTTATGTGTCTCTAGTATAGAGATAGAGCCAGTGCAAGCCCCTGAATGGAATTGTATTGCTATGTTGTTTGGCAAACCTCTGCTTTAATTGGGTAATGAGGTATAGTTTTATGTACAAAACTCATAAAGTCCTTTCTGTCTAATGACATGATGATTAATGGGTCATTATGCAGACTTGTGGGGGTCTCGTCTCTGAAGAAACTTTTAATATTATATATATATAATGATATATCCTTACCAAAAATATTTATAAGTTTGGTCATCATATCATTTCCATTAATTTAAATAATAAATTTAAATAACAATAAATAATATATAAAAACAAAAATAGGTAAAATCAAGATTTGCTTGATATAAAGGCCAAGTTGTCTCTGGCATTATATTACTCATTTTATCAGTGAATGCGTATAGAAATTTTCAATAGAACAACAAAACTCTGAAACCGACTTTAGCAATGTAACAGGTTTGTTTAGTAGAGTGAGTCCTGTAGTTTCGATTCGGTTCTTGCTATGAAATCCAGTGGACTTAAAGGAATTCTGAAAATTGGAATGTATCGAAAAAAAATTCAGTTGAACATTCGAAAACCAAGATCAAAAAGTTGGAAATCAGGGTCAAACAATAGAAAAGTTCCACTTAAATTCTGCAGAACGGCTGATTACAAAACTTTCTCATCATTAATGTTTAGATTTCTGAATGTAAAAATTTACTTGAAATGAACAAGTTTCCTGCAACATGATAATGTCTCACAGTAATGAACTTCCCAACTAATGCAGCCTATACAGACAATATTATGTTGCAGTGAACAGAGCACAATGCAAGTTCATTTAGTGAGGTCTTGCAAAACTGTGTCACCCCACGCCTTACTTTAAATCCCTGCGCTGTATTTGTCCATTGGTGCTTAAACATTATACAATATTGAAGCCACATCATAAAATGTTGATGAAGTTAGAATTGGCCATACATTTATACTGCGAGTTTGTAAATATGCTGCCCATATGAACCTGTATTGAACCTGAATTTGCAATTCTACACTTGAAATAGGCAACTTATATATAGTTTATAATTAATTTGGCTTAGGAGCCAATTACTGTTCTTTCTATTCTTCTTCTGTTTTTTATTCTTCCACTTGTATCTCCTCCTACAGTTTTTGAGCTAGAGACATCAAATTGATACAGACGTGCGGGTCATATAGGAGAATGTGCTATTACCTAGCTAAGGAATCCGTGGAAGCATACAGCGTATGTGAATTTCGGGGCATTTATTTTTGCATAGGCTATAATGGTAACAATCCTCAAATGTGGAATTTTTGAGGTTAAGAATCAAGAGATCAAAACAGTTTGTGTATGGTCATAAATACAAACGCTGATACCTCCAACCCCCCACACTGACACAGGACACCCACCTACTGACCCCTTTCCATTCCCATGGAAGCCATATTTAAAGAGTAACTATAGTCAAAAACGAATTTGATCAGTCATCAATAAAAGTTAGTTATATGGTCATACCTGCAAAAAACACATACCCCAACTCCCAAAGACATATCCCTCAACCAGACCAGGTTCACACACATACTGACCTAACCTTCCATTACTGTTGCAGCCATACTTAAAGGGTAACTATAGTCAAAAATACATTTTGATCAATAATCCAAAAAGTTTGTTTTTCAACCCCCAACTTGATCCAGGTATACACCCCTACTGACCTACCCTTCCTTTCCATGGCAGCCATACTTAAGGGTAACTAAAGTCAAAAAAAGTTTGATCAATAATCAAAAAAGTTTATTTTTTTAACTTCCAACCTACTGACCTACCCTCCTACCCTCCATTTCCACGGCTGCTATATTTAAGGGAACTATAGTCAAAAAAAACTTTTTGATTAATCATCAACAAAGTTGTTTTTTTCCCCCACATGACAGAGTACACACACCAACTGACCTAACCCATTCATTCATGTGACAGGCATATTTAAAGGGAAGTAAAAAACAATGTCCTCATCATTGCCATTATTATTGAGTTTAAAAAATCTACAGCACAAACACACACATTTCCCTTTCAAAATGTGGCCTTTTAAGCCAAATTCAAAGTTTATACTTAACTTTCCCTTTCTAGTTAAGTCTTAAAATAAAATGTGTTCTAAACCATGATGAATGTGCGGGTCACCTTTACTGCAGCTGGAAACTTCCTGACTTTGTTCTGCTGCTGGAGAGGATGGTGGTACTATAGTAGGGGGCCTGGCATATGAAACCCTAGGTTAGGAAAGTAGACCTTACAGGCGCAGAATCATTGTATTTGAAAACGTGCTGCAGCTGTAAATGTCACCCCCTTTTTATAAAGAGCAATATATATACATTCTCAGTCATTCATACAGGAAGAAAACATTATGCTTGAAAACTGCTACACTAGTGCCCTCCAAGTTTTTAAGAAATTTCATTAACTTGAATGTATGTGAACCTTTTTAAATAAAGCAGAAAAGCAACATTTCAACCGGATTTTTTTGTAAATTTCAGTAATGTTTGGCCTCACATTTGAATTGCAATTAGAATTTGCATTGCCAGACGCATTTACGCACTGTCTTTGATCTTTGACCATGTGCCCGTTAAACGCGGTACACACAAAAGAAATGCCAGAAACACTTGCAGAAAAACACAATGATTTTTTTGTGAGTTGAAGTGGGACCTTGAGTATTTATTGTGCTTTATATGATGCCTTGGAATCTGTCTTAAAATAAATCTGTAAGTGGTGGTAGGTCCCTTTGTATGCAATTTAGTTAGTTTTTTAGTTTTTAAAACCATTTTGCGATAAGCATTGTATTCCAGATATGATACACAGATATAATAAGATAAAACATGCTTAGCAACTGAAGTGCCCCGGGGTCTGAATTAGGGTAAGAACAGTGGTATAACAACCGGCCCCACCACCCAATTAACCGCAATTGTAAGAGGACCCTCCATAACCTCCACGCTCAGCTGGTTTAGCAGCTGATAGCACATATGAATGCAAACATATGCATGATCAGCTGTTTAAAAGACCGGAACCGAACTGGAAGTTCGTGTCCGGTCTAATAAACAGCTAATTGCATGTATGTTTCCTTCATATGTGTGATCAGCTGTTTAAAAACAGCTGATTGTGGACCTCTGGGAGGGGGTGGGTCAGGGGCCCGGCCTTCAAATCTTGCAGGGGGCCGGCCTGTACTTGAATTTATTTATGCTTGAAAAATCACTGAATAGGAGGTTTTCAATGAATGAGAATAAGAAAAATAATAACTTGACTTTTATGGATATCAATTCAAGTATAGTAGTAGTGACTATGGTCTAGCTTTACCCATCCAGTAAGATTCCCCTTCTCTCATTAACCAAGTGTGCATGAGGTGTTTTGAGCACTCTCTCCCTTCACAGTACAAAACAATTGGTTTTCTACCTCCGCACTAGTCGAGAAACGCTGGATAGCAGTTTTTTGTATTAAAAATGTCTTGTAAACACATACAGGGTTTTCAATAAAAGTCTTATCGTTTAAAATGGTTCTAATTTGCCCAACCAATCAGATGTAGCTTTCAAGTGTTAAATAAGATCTGATTGGATGGGGCAAAATTAGCACCATTTTAAACGATAAGAACTTTTATTGAATCTCCCTGTTAGTATAAAAAAAGGAAAACATAGTAACTTGTCTGGTGCGTTTCAGGCTCTGTCAGCCTGAATAGACATAAAAGCAATAAAGTATATAGATAATTCGTCAGCCGACGAAGCTCCCATACACGGTAATTTGTTGGCCCCCGTGATCGTCGTGTGTATAAACCTTTACTGTATCTGTCTTTTTTTTCTTATACTCAGATGTAAACATGTTCAGAGAGTGGTATTGCAGGCTAGATTTTCTTTTTAATCTGTATCTTTGCAATTATGCTTAGCTTATTCTAACACAGTAGCAGGATCCTTGTAATAATGTTAATGAAAATCTTACGCGTCCTTCAGTAAAGCTCAGGTGTTGGGACTGCACTATATTTTGACAGCCTAGGGTGATGTTTTAAATGGAGTCAAGGGACCCTGACATTAATGCACGCTACTGTAATATGTGGATCAGGTACAGTTTACTCTGTCTACTCTTACTAATTAATGAAACCCTCCTTTATTGCTTTTCTGTCTAAGCAGCCTAAAATAATGGAAAATGTATTGATATATTTTTATTCTTAATGGCTGTTTTGATCTTGCCTTTCATTTGAAATACTTGTCCATTGAATGGTGTCTACCCCACTGTCAGAAAGTCCAGTCTTTCCGGTAAGTAATGAGACATGATTCAATGCCAAGCCTATAACTGCATGTCTCCAATATCTCAGTTGTAATTCATATGGTTGAAATAGTTTACAAATTAACTATAACTAATAAAATCCCTGGTTTTACGTAAAATAACACCCACAATCTGTATTTCTTGACAGCGTCCTATTCTTTGTGGCCATTTAATAAAATACCGGTTTATTCTAGATTATCCTTTTTAGACTTTGCTGAGCGGTGTACATACTGTGTGGTCACAAAAACCATGTAGTAACAGATTTTTACACTTTACACCAATGACTCCGGCTGAGCTGCGACACACGTATTTTGTTTGCCAAAACAGTCATTCATTTTCAAGTGTCAGCTACGAAGGTGGTAGTGGTAGGGAAAGATTATTAGAAAGGTGGATGGGTTATCTGTCACCAAGACCCTACATGCTTAACAGTGTAATTGTCTACAGGGTGCTAGGGTTTGGAAATGACCTTGGTTTACACTGGTGCCAAGTTAGAGGAGGAGGAGAGGTTCTTAAAATGACTTCCGAGATTTTGGGGCAAGTTTAAAGTAGGAAACTCCAGGGTAGTATTTTCAGAATACTACTGCAGCCACATGCTACACTAGGGAGGCATGGGAAGTTGTGTAAGGAGATTGGGTTGGGGTTTTAGAGAATTGTGGTGTTCTTTTCTGTCAGCTTTGTAGTAGGATAGGTAGCACTTACTGATGATGGGTTGGAGGAGACTTCAAACTAGGTATGGAGGGGGGTATTTTGGACTACATGAGGTCGCCGATGCCAGACAGGCTCACCGCGGCCAACAGAGAGACAGCTGGCAACGCTGGCCTCAGCAGAGCCGCTTCTTTATTCTTTTCTTCAGCCATCAACTGCAATGGCATCTGAGGACCACGGCGGAGAGTGCACCTCTTTATATAGGTTTGCAGAAAACCCTAATGCGTTTCTGATTGGTCAATTTTTTAATGCTTGGTTTACATGCTTTACATTAACCAATCAGATTTCGGAAAATCTGATTGGTTTTTCCGCAGCGGACCTCAGATGCCATCGCAGTAGATGGCTGAAGAAAGAAGAAGGAGAGGGTGCCTCCACCCCTTCCAGTGGGCCCTTCCCTCTCTGCCAGTGGCGGGGCAGGGGGCTTGGGGGGCTGCAGGGGAAGGGGTGCGTGGCGGGTGGTCGCGACCACCTGCTGCAGCCCCTTCCCAGCAGCCCCTCCAACCCTTCTGTTCCATATGTTCGCTGCGAGCGGGGATGGGGTGGGAGGGGTGCTGGGAAGCAGTGGCGTCAGGTGGTTACCGCTGCCGACGGGGGGGGCAAATCCCGCCGGGAAGGGATTTTAGGTCCCTTTGTGGCAATATTGTACTTAGCGCATTGCAAAGTGCAGTATCGCCGGAAGGAACTTAAAATTACCACCGGGACATCACAACGAGATACATATGCGGCGATGACGTTCGCCGTTATAAATACGGCGATAGCGCTATTTTCGCAGCTGCGATGTCCGGTGGTAATTTTGGGTGCTATTTTTGGCCCTTTATAAATATGCCCCCTAGAGTCTAATGCAAAAAGGTACAAATTTTCCTGTGCTAATAATCGTATAAACCAATCCGATGTTATCTAACTACAGCAACCCAGTAAAAATCGAACATCTGATTGGTTGCTGCAAACTAACAGCACGGACAAACTTTTGCACCTCTTATGGCAATAGGTTTCTTAGTGTTTTAGGTTCTGATCCTGGATACTCTAATGACTTATTTAGGGGAAGGAGTATAATTGTCCTTTAATATTTCCTCATTTGCAAATCTGTTACATCGGTTACCCGCAGAAACACAGTCACGATATGCACTGACTTCCACAAGGTTGGACAAGCTTATTAAATTTCGAAAAACTCAATCCATATACAACTCTATGCAAAACAATCATAAGGAATCTGAAAAAATTCAAATACCCAATAATTGATCATTGTTTCCCTTTTTAGCCTTTAGAACCATATTCTGCTCTGTTGATCCTTATGGGCTACATGGTGTAGATAATGCCTTCTGAATCCTTCCCCACAGATTCCTAGTGCAATCACGCTTTTCTTGTACAAGTAGCAAATTGTTCCATAAACAATTTTATTATTTGTAGATTATCTCAAGTATATGTCTGATTGTTTTTTCGCTGAAGTTCAAAAACATAGTAATTCAGGAGTAAAAATAAACTGTAGAATAATCAATATAAATTTACAACGCAGAGGTACAGGAACTCAACATCAGCATAGATTAATTACATGATAGATTGGGGTGCATTAAGTATCTACTAGCAGTAGCAACATGTTCCAGTCTGTTATTTCTATAGCGTTGAACAGTATATTTTATACTTCCACACACATATACAGTTTGCACATAGAGTCTTATATTCCAATAAGGGTTCTACATATGTGGATCCCTACATAAGCATATTTCATCAGGTTGGGTTTAGAGAAAAACATTGTGGTTTTTATTTGGTACACTATTTTTAAAGAGTTAAGCTTCCTCAACCATATATATATATATTATATATTATGTATAATATAATATATATATATATACAGTAAATGTTTTGATTAATATTCTCTGATTTGCTTCCCTTATAGACAAGAATTCAATCAATGAGACTGTTGCAAGAGAGCAACTCTGGAGGAGTTTTGCTCCAGACAATAGTATCCCTCACATGGCCACGGATTATATGTTGGTCTTACCATTCATAGCTTGAATGGCTAACATAAAAAGATTCTAGGGCCACAAACAACTACTCTCCAAAAACTGACCTTACTTTCCAAACTTCCTCTATGCCGGTCCAATTAGACTTTATGGTGCTTCCCATAAGCTAAGTAACATATCTCCATGAGAAACTTTTTACTAAGAGTTATTCAAAAATATAACTTTAGGAAAGTGTAAGGCAATATCCTGAATGCTAGATTGCTGCTTATCTTTCCTAAAGTTCCCATTTTTGTTGTTATTTGAAGGATGCAGCTATAAATGTAACACAGTAATAAATTAAAATAACTGACCTAACACACTCATATATCGATATTGTCTCTGTAATTGAGGAAGCCTTTCCATGCAAGTTTAAGTTATGCTTGCACAGTGCAACTTGCTGTTTTTTATAGAGCACAGTGCCACATTACTCTGGACTACATGAGCACTGTATGTATATTGGATTCCTGCAAATTTTTAGGTTAATCATAATAAAAAAGCAAAATTTTTAATTATTCCTTGTACCTCTTTATAAACTCATGTAACTTTCTTTAAGAAATGAAAAATATCCCTACAAATAAAATTCTATCATACAGATAATCTTTATGGGCTCTATGCTTTGCATATTTTATGCAAATAGTCAAAAATAAAAATTTTAATTTCAAATCAAGAAAATTCATGGCATACATCTCGCGAAGCAGTTAATCACTGTATATTCAGGCAGGAAAGTATTGACAGTTGCCGTGGAAGCCATTAAAGTTCCTATCCAAGGTTAAATGAAATTGCAGTTTATCAGAGAAGCATTGAGAGAAAATAGGGAATCTGTTCATGGCTCTGATTAATGCTAAGCGTGATCAACACAAGGGGGTTCATTAAGTCATACATCATGGAGGTAATTTAACGTGTCATTCTGCCTTCTGTCCTCTTTAGCACTCTTCACAGCGACCTATATACCGGTTGTATCAACTCAGTACCATGAGTTCTTTGTAAAAGGTTTTCATTAAATATTCTCTGATTTGCTTCCTAATAGACAAATCAAGAATTCAATCAATGGGACGTTTTTCTCTAATTTACCGGATATAAACTCATTTTGACCTCGAGGTTTACAAACCGTTTTTACTGTTTGTTTTTGCCCCATCATTTTGCAGCACTTTATAATTTCTCGGGGCACAATGCGCAGTATTTTATTATTTAGTGGCTCTCCTTACTGCTTATGTTATCTTTGTTACGGTGATGCAATGTTAAAATTCAAAGAATTTTTCAGTTAAAAGAAAAAACCCTGCAGATTTTTATTGAGTATTTATAAAGGTCTCTTTGCTGTTTATGTGCAGCAATAAAATTCATTTTTTTCATAAGAATGCATAGTAGAGTTAGATTTTATACAGTAACTGATAATTTAGAAGCCTATTGGATCCTGGGAAACCATGTGACTATTTATTTATGCAAATGTATATATTGAAAACACAGGAGTTTTAGTATGTAATTAAAGGGTATGTCCAGCAAAATTTAAGTTTGTTTCTAACTTATTTGCTGAAGAACAGGAGGAAAATGGCTACCTACTGTTCTTCAGTAAATCGTACAGGAGAGGAGGAGACACTTACCCGTGGACCCACTTCAGCGCCGAATTCCCCGACGCCTCCGACACATCTCAGTCCTTTGCACTGTGCGCGCATGCGTACTGAAGGAGGGAGGTAAGAGATAGTGCATTTACCTCCTGTTCTTCAGTAAATCATTTAGAAAAAACTTACATTTTTGCTGGACATACCCTTTAAGCAGAACCCTAACCAAGATCTAATTGAAGGTCCTATGCCTTTGGTACCAAGTACTGGGTGGAAGACCTTTTGCGTCTTATAAAAGCTAATGTGGCAGAGGAAGTAAAAGTCTAATCCCACATGAAGCACAGAATACAAAGGCCGCACTTCTGGAGGTCCAAATCAACTTTATTGGCACAGCATAAAAACACCAAACATGGCCAGACTCATCTGACGCGTTTCAGGGTCCACCCCCTTAGTGCTGCCAGGTAAAAGTCCTCCTATATAGGGAGGAGTTAGACAATTAAAATGAAGGGTGATTTTTATCCTCCATTCCCAAATTTATTTAGAAAAGGCATAAAAAACAAACATTAACTCCTGCAACAGGAGACACAGTAAGGAAATAAGGGTAAGAAAGATAAGAAATCCCCCAAAGGAATCCACCCTCTCATCAATATTATATAGAATAATTAAGTGGGTCACCTCCCAGCAGGAGTTAAGACTGGCATCCTGGTTTGGAGAAGGAGATCCAGAAGACTTCCCTTTTGCCCATAAGGCTAAGAAAGTCACCTCCTCTTAAAGGGTACCCTTCAGGGTATCCCCTGCATGCAATGATTTTTCAGAAGATTAGATTCTGATACAAATTGGTTTCGAGGAACAATTTTGCGTATGCGAATGAACTGGCTATAGGGGATACCGCGAGGTATGAGTGGGTGACAGCTTTTTGCCCATAATATTGAGTTGCCTGATATCTTTTTTCCTATATAAGGCAGATCCAATAGTGAGAGTGCCAGGTTCACACGAAAAGTTCTAAGTCCAGGAACTCAACTGCAGTCGTGCTAGTGTTAAGAGTCACAAAAATGTTCAAAACATTGTCATTCAGATGGCAATTCATCAATATAACGACTGTAATGCATAATATTATTACAGAAAATGTGACTACCTCCAGAGACATGGGACTTTTCCCACCAAACATGAAGATATTCGCATAGGTGGGCGCAAAAGAAGCACCCACGCTTCTGATCGTAGCCCATCTAAAGCCATTTTCCCAATTAATTTTGTCCATTTTTTCCAAATATGAGCACTGTCTCTGGTATAGGATTCCGTATGCTGTACCACAGGTTGTAACATGTGGTCTACCCAATCTAAAAGACCAGAGCTAAAAAAGTCTATACTGGCCACAATGGCCTACCCTCTGGTTTCAAGAGGGATTTATGGACCTGGAAGATGGTGGAAGATGGGTGTGATGGGATGCCGTTGATGAGGAATTTTTCATATTTTCTACAAATATCCCATTACAACTCCCTTACATACAATCTGTTAAATTATCCTGAAAATCTCTCGGGGGTCATGGGACGATATTTGGTAAACGTCCGTGTTGCTAAGTTGGCGAATAGCCTCACTAATGTAATCAGCATGGTTTTGTATTACTAAAACAACCCCTTTGTCCGCACTACAGATTAAATCCTTTCACTGATTAAGCTGTTTGATCGCTACGCACTCTTCGCTGTTTAAATATCATTAACATTGCAGTGTAATTTAGAAAGGTTGACCAATTCTTTCTCAACCCTTTCTTGGAATATATCCATAAACGTCTAATCCAATGCAATCCTTTCCAAACAAATGCATCCAAGCAATAGGTTGAGAGACATGACCAAGAAACTAGTTAAGACCTCGATAGGTTAGAAGGCCTTCCTTTTTATAGCCATAAATTGTAAGTAAATGTGTTAATCTAGATTTTACTACTGCACATAGACACCATGATACTATACACTACCGGGAAATGTTCATTGATCATTTATTTTTGGTATTATATAATGATATTTCCACAATATCTAACTGGAGTGTAGCTATGGTCCCTATTTTACAGAGGTAGAAAACTGATTAATTTTAGGGATCTCCCAACATTTGGGCATGTTCTATGTGGTAAATGGGAAGGAGATCTCCGACGCAGTATGGAGAATAGATGAAAAAGCAACAGGTGGTTGTGGTTAATTTTATTGGGCCATATCATAAAGGCAAGAGTTGTTTATACATAGTGGCTTTTTAGTTTAATTTGTCATGTTCTACGTGGCCTACAACCAGTCACTTCAAACTAAATGGACATTCCTTTCCTTATGTGAATTATAATAGAACAGAATCACCCCTTTTAAATAGATCTATAACACCTGAGAAGCATTATAAGAGAGCCACATAGTGCAAATAATGTGATTGGGCTATGGAGAAATGTACATTATGTTTCAGCATGAAGTTTTTCAGCTCACACAGCGCTCCATTATTAGGAAGTGGGCTTGATCACATTTATCTACAAGCGCTGTGAGGAAAACGTCATAGGGCAGACTCTGCACAGGGAAGACCCTTGGCTTAACTATGACTCAACATGACCATCCGTGCTTTAAAATGGATGGATGGCCTCTTCCCTCACCATAAAAAGTCAGTTGCAGGGGGAAGTGAGAAAGCCTGCTATATTGATTCAGTGCACAGGATGAGAAATGCAAAAGTTTGCTAATCATAATTAATTTAAAAGTTGAAAGTTAGGACCTTCCAAACTGAGGTTACCTGTTGACATGATTGGAAGGCTTTTCATTCATGTGATCACAGTAATGTATACTAAAACCCCATTGTTTGTAATGTATGCCAGTGTGCAAATAATATGATGAGATGAATCTGGTTTCTAATAAAACCCAGTTTTGAATCGGATCTGAGGGTTCGAAGTCCCGACGAAACTTTGAGAACTCCCGAATTTCATGGAACCCGGATTTTTTGAATTCTTTTTTTTTACCGAAAATCAAAAGTAGACGATTTTCAAAAACCGAAAGTATATGATTTACGAAAATAGACGATTTTCGAAAATCGAAAGTAGACGATTTTCAAAATCAATAATTTAAAATTGGATGATTTTGCAAAATAGAAAATCAAAAATAGACGATTTCCAAAAATTAAAGTAGACGATTTTCGAAAAACGAAAGTAGACTATTTAAAAATCGAAACTCGAATTTTCGAACTTTCGAAATTTCAGAAATTTTGAAAATTGGAAAACAGTTTCGAACATCTCTAAATATGATATTGTATGGGACCAGGAATGTGTGTGTGTGTGTGTGTGTATATATATATAAATATATATATATATATATATATATATATATATATATAATATAAACAAAGTAAAAAGAAAAAAGGTATCAAGCATACCAACACTTGTATGATCGGCATAATATATGGGAAGCAGTCAGCGCCATTAGGCGGGTGCACAACCTAGAACAACATTTAAACAATAAGGTAGGGGGCCAAGGAAGGAAAAAAAGAAAAGTAGAAAAGAGACAGAAAAAAGGAGAGGGAAAGAGCAGAACCGGCAGTGTTAGAGAAGAAAGAGACCAAGACTAGTCCCAAAGAGGCTGGGAGGGGCTGAAAATGAAGCAGGAAATAGACCAACAGAAAGGAAAAGGGGAGTAAGCTAGGTGGTACAAGGGCACAAAGCCCAGGAGCACTCCAACTGCATATAAATCACCCTCAAATGGAAAATAGAGGGCCAAAACGCACCTCATACAAAGGTAACGGTCAGAGGTGGACACTAGACTGCTAAACACAGTATGTATAAATATATCACAATTTATATCCCCTACACCATTAAATAAGCACATATAAGCAAAAATATATCTAAAAAGACACGCTAAAAGCAGCATCAGGTCCAGCGGAAGCCAGAAAGTAAATATCCGTGAAAAAGTAGGATGATAAAGTCAATCGGGGAGAAACAAGTACATAGTTCCAGAAAGATCTCACCCATATAAGACGGATCCTGAAAGTCCATAGTCCCGACCTCCAAGAATATGCAATGTCCGAACATCTATGAATCCACAATGGTTGACTACGGTCCTATCCAATCTCACTGCTGCAGAAACACCGTCTCACTCCGCCTGGCTGATGCGCCGTGTAAAGACCTCCACCGACGTAGTCTTTATTATTTTTTTTGTCTTCTTTTTTTTGTTTTTTTTTTTTTTTTTTCTTTTTTTTTTCTTTTTGGGCTACTTTTCCTTCCTTGGCTTACGTCGGGACGCACACCCTTCTTCCCGGGTCACATGATACACTCAGCCAGTAGGATGGCTAAATAGCGTAAGTCTTGTGTAGCCTATAGAAGTCCCGTGGGAAACACAGGAACTACAACATTAAGGTTCCTAGCTGTCACAGATATACGTGCCAATCCATGAATAAACTGATCAGTCCAGGGGCTACTCTTGCCGGTAACAATAAATATATGTACATAGCCCTAGGTATCCTAGTATGGGGAGATACATCCTATAAACCAAATACATTAAATATGCATACAATAAAGTGTACATTGTGCACTGGACAGCTACGGACTACTTGATGAGGCACATGGATTCCGAATATCCCCAAAAGAGGGGGGGGGGGGAGGGAAGATGAGAATGAGTATGAACCCATAATTACATTATAGCTACAAACGACTATAATCTAAAGGAACATATGGAACTGGGAGTTCCTCATTCATCTCCCTTAGGGGATCTACTCTTCATGGTATAAATCCCCTGCTTTCCTTTGGAGGATCTTTTCTATCCCAGTCTTCTAGCCCGTATGGTTGGGCACTTTTTTGATCCCCCAAACGGACAAGCAGTCGGGTTTGAGTCATGTTTCCAATTAAAGTGTCTCTGACACTACTTTCCTCCCTATTGTGTTTAATGTCACGAATATGCTCAAGTACCCTAGGCGCAGCTCTCTAAACGTTTTCCCTATGTATACCAAAGGGCCAACTGCACTGAAGGGCATAAATAACACTTTTTAGATCTATAGTTGATAAAACTTCCAATCTTAAATTCTATACATCTGTATTAAGAAGCTCAGATGGTAGGTGCGCACCCCCCAACCCCCGATAGATAGATATTCCTCACAATCTCTGCAGGACACTGGAAACTTTCTTCTTTTTGGATAGCAGCAGTGCAGGCTGTGGTTGTTCATGTCATGGCCAATAACCAAATGTAGTTTTTAGATCTTTTTACTTAGATCATGTGCAAGCTAGTACTAGAGGAGGCAGCAAAACTCGGCAAAAGGGTCCATGGAGATTGGAGAAATTTCTATCTTTAGAGACATTGTGGGGTTTGTAAGTATCTGGGGTTTGGGGGTGCTACACTATTACTCTGTTGTAGTTGGGGGGTTATCTTTCCTTTTAGTTGACCATTTCCTTACATTATGTAATTTTTGTATATAAGAGTCTAAAAACTGCGTTTTTTTAAACTACCATTTTCAGTGCTTTGTAAAGAGGAAAAATAATATTTCGCCCTTGAACTATTCATGCCTTTATAGAAGACAATCATTGAAATTTTATCTGGAGCCACTACGCTCTTGGGGAAACCTCCTTTCAGGATTCAATGTGCTGTTTGTACATTCTTGACTCACCCACTGGCAAAAAGTATGTATATATAAATAGTGTGCAAAGTATGTTTGAATTTCGTGCGCTGGCTGCATGGGTGTCCTCTGTGATCCAGCGCACCTGACGCAATGAAGGAGTTTAAAGTAGTTGCCAACGGCCCAAACACTGCAAAATCTTTCGGCCGGCCAACAGTACAGTTTCTATCAGCAAAGTATAACACCAATATTGGGCTAACTGACCAAAATATGAAAATAGGTCATTTTAAAGCGTTTTTTGAACTAATTTAAAGGGGCAGGACAAAGAACTATTGTCACTTCCTGCGAGTGGGGGAGTTCAGGAGCTTTGGAGAGTGAGGTAGCAGATAATGTTGTGGAGAGAGATCATGCATTTCTGGTGATTTTGCTATTCTTCAGCGTGTTTCCTATAGCCCGCGGACTGGAAATGACATCACAGGAACTCCCAGGCATCCGTTGCAAAAAATAGACAGGAACGCAAACACATGCGTTGTTATCCATTTGTACCACGTTTTGTGCATCATTTAGATGGACAGAAATGAGTGCAGCAGTGCGTTTTAAAACGGACTGGAAACAGAACGTAATACAACGCAACAAGTGTGAACGATATGTAAAATCCTATGGGGTTCTGTAGGTCAAAACTGATACAATCTGAGTAGTATGAATGAGCCCTAGACAACCCAAACATCACCTTACATTTGCAACATTGAATCTATAAGTCAATCTGCTGCCTAGTTTCAAATGTACTTTAGATTGCAATTACAAGCATCTGGGTAAATCTCCGAACCGTGATCAATATCGCGTTTGCGACTGTGGATAAATCCCGAAAAAGGTATTTGTTCACAGTGGATTTTAACGCGGGTGTCTTTTCTGATTCCCGCGCAGCCGGAGCAAGGAAGGTGTTAAAGTGGCGCTAACCAATAGTGAAGCCGTTAACTTTAAACACCAAAAAAGAGCGCAGCGTCTCTCGGTAATGAGGCGTGGGTGTATATATATATATATATATATATAATATGTTGTGTGTCATTTTATTCTTTCATTTATTCTTATAGAAAATCATGGCTGTAAATACCATTTACATTCAATAATTGCAGGAGCAAACCCATTAACAGTGGGAGATCTATGAGAAATATTAAAAAATGTAAAGTATACATTTACTAAACACACCCTATACTTACAGCTAATGTACAGCTGTTCCCTAGCTTAACAACCAAGCCATCAAAACAATACAGGATGGTTTGATACTCTGCTTATAGGAAACCGAGCAATAAATCTATTTCCATAGTGGGATCCTATTGTAGAAGTGACCCTGTTTGAAGGATTTGACACATGGAAAGTAAACCTCTCTGTATTTCTGTTATTTTTCCTGTTCTGTAGATTGAAGTGATCACTGTGTATTCAACAATCATGCTGCTGATTTTCATTCATTTTAAATCTAACAAAATCTTCTGTCAATGAAATGCGCCACCAGATTTATAGCCTCCATGACAATCTGCCTTGAATGTGGTAATATAACAAGAAGGGGGTAGTTGATCAGATCATAAATCACAGTTTTTCCATCTGGGAAGCCAGCAAAGGACTCACAAGAAAGCATTGTTGGAACCTGTTTTCATTTTAATCCCTGCCCTTCTGTGTAATAAACACTTTGCTGAAGAAAAACTCCCAATATTTTTTTACAGCCTAAATAGTTTTTGGTGGGTTTTTTTTGCAATGACGATGAGTCTTTCTTCACATATGAGAGGAGTTATCAGATGCTGTATTATTAAAGGGCATGTCCACCCCCAAACTATAATCCCCAACTACTGGCCCCACCATGTAGTGTAGTTAATCCTACCTCACATCCCAGCCCATTGGTTCTCCTGTAGTCCCCCCCAAAGTCCCAAAAACTGACCACCAGGAGGCTAGCAGGTCCCTTAGGACCACTGCCTGCACTGGCCTCCCGGAGATTTCTGCCATGCGTGCTGCAGCCCTTCTCCCCCCTCCCTCCCCTCCCTCTCCCTCCCGTTCTGCTATCCCTCCCCCTAGCGTTATTTCCCTTAACACGCCTTCCCCCATGTCCCCCAGCCCAAACCGCATACTTTTTATTTTTAGAAAGCTCCCAATGATTTACATACCTCTGCTTTCCTACGCGGAGTGAGCTGCCGGAGCCGCGTCGTGATTGGCTGCGCTCAGCCAATCACAGACGCGGCTGCCGGTCCCGCCCCTCTGCTTGCATTCTCTAGCAAGCAGAGGGGCGGGACGGCAGCCGGTCTGTGATTGGCTGAGCGGCAAAATCTTTTTCACACAAAAAAGTATTTTAGTTCTCCCTATGTGTAAATTCCTTTTCTACAGTTTATAAGTTGCCAATAAATCATAGTTTTAAACACACGCAAAAAGTCACGATATTAATAAACTTTATTACTGTTTAATAGTTTCAGGCAATGGAAGTGCTGGATCAGACAGTTTAAAAGGAAAAGCTTTAATGTAAATGACCCTGAATATATATGTATGTATAGTTATTTATAAAGCGCCATTTGGGGAAGCAGCGCTGTAATAATCAATAAAGTCATACAAGGGGGGCAATACATAAATTGTCCAAGTCCTAGAGCCTTGCACAAGAGGAAATGAGGGTCCCTGCCCTGGAGAGCTACCAATCTAGTTAGGGGGGTAGCATACAAATACAAAACAAAGTCTTAATTTTTTTTAAAAAAGGGTCCACACTGCAGCATTACATCCCAGAAGGTTTTGTTGTGCACACCACTTTAACCTGTGTGCGCAGGCCTGCAGAGATGTGTGGCGTGCACGAGTGCACAGTAGAGGGAACACTGACCACACATCACCGTGGAAAAATCGTATTATCGCCATATTTATAAAGACGATCAATATGTGGCAAAATCAATACCGTGGCTATGTGGCGGCGTAATTCAACGTTATAATGTACTTAGTGCAATGCGGTAAGTGTAGTATCGAGGCGAAGGGTCAAATCCCGATGTACAGGACAGGGGGTTGGAGGGGCTGGGGGATGGATTGCGCCGTGTGTTCACGCCCGTGCCAGAAAGGGGGGTGTATTCCGTAGCACCACCCCGCAACGAAACCCCTTCCCAGCAGCCCTCTCCAACCCCCTGCCCCATACGCTCGGGGGGGGGATGGGAGGGGCCTGCTGGGGGGAGGGACCCGCCAGCAGGGGCACTGAGAAGTGCCTTTGGGGCTAAGGGGGTCCTACAGTCGAACCGGGACCCCCCATTCCCCAGCTCTGTAAAGGCCCTTGCAGCACTCAGAGTGACCTTTGACCCTGACAAGGGCCTTTGGGGATTAAGGGGTCCTGCAGCTCGAACCCGGACCCCCTTTCCCCGGCACTTAAGTGCCACTGCAACACTTGGAAGGGCCTTCACAGCTGATGAGGGCTTTGGGTTAAGGACTTAAGGGCTAAACCGGGACCCCCTTCCCCTGTGAAGTTATAGCGGTAACTTTCCGCTGCGTTAACTGTCTTTTCGCCCTTTTATATATCGCGGTAATTCTGATTGGCGAAAAAGTCAGGAAAACAACTGTGGGCAGAAAGTTAATGGCCCTTTATAATATGCCCTTGGTGTGGCTTGAATGCCATGATATGAATTTCTTGTGGCGGCTGCACAAATGTTTTTGCGAAACAGCCATCACTGTTTTACATCTTAAAGGTACACAAATCCTTCTCAGGCTTTCTTTCTGTGCAACACTCATCAATCCCCTCAATTGTTTCTATATTTTGTAAAAATAAACAACAAAGTGGGGTTACTTTTAGGCAGAGGACACACTAAACGCACATGTGGGCCTGCGATCCCTCATTTTGTGGGAAAAACTGGGATTGCATGCACTCCATACAACGGATGCAGCCCTAGCCCTTCAGTCTTTTTTTTTTTTTTAACAAAATGACGATACAGATATCTACCAGAAAAGATTTCCTCGCACACCTATGATACAAATTTTTGTGTTGCGTACCCTCTGTCTGTTAACCAAAAAAACAGAAATCAAAAATCAAAAGGTTCTAGCCGCGTGAGTAGTGAGGAATGACATGCACTTAACATTTTCAACTTTTTGTGACATTGTATGTGCATAACTTTTCAGGATGCCCCCCCTCTTCAGGTGCATGACATAAAGATCATATACAGTATGGACCAATCACAAAACACCCAAAAATTATATACGTATGGACTGTCACACCAAACCCAATGATCTATACAGTATGAACTGTCACCAAACCACAATGATCATACGTATGACCCTCACACAAAACCAAAATATTATATACGTATGGACCACACACAAAAACACAAAATATTATAACAGTATGGACCGCCCACCAAACTCAAAAATTATATACAGTATGGACCATCACAACAAAACACAAAAATTATATACAGTATGGACCATCACAACAAACACAAAATATTTATACAGTATGGCGGTCACACCAAAAGTCACAAATATTATATACAGTATGGACCATCACAACAAAACACAAAATATTATATACAGTATGGACCATCACAACAAACACAAAATATTATATCAGTATGGACCGTCCACACCAAACTCAAAATATTATATACAGTAGGACCATCACACACACCCAAAATATTATATACAGTATGGACTGTCACACCAAAACCCAAATGATCATATCAGCGGACGGTCACACCAACCCAAAAGATCAATTACAGTATGGCTGTCACACCAACCCAAAAGATCATATACAGTATGGACTGTAAAACCAAAACGCAAAAAAGATCATATACAGTATGGACTGTCACCAACACAAACCCAAATAATCATATACGTATGAACGCACAACAAAAACACAATAATATATACAGTATGGACTGTCAACAAACCCAAAAGATTCATAGACAGTATGGACGTCACACCAAACCCAAATAATCATAACCGTATGGACTGTCACAATAACCCAAATTTACATTACTGTATGGAACGTCACAACAAACCAAAATATTATACAGTATGGACTGTCACAAACAAAACCCAAAAGATCATATAACAGTATGGACTGTCACAACAACACACAAACTATTATATCAAGTATGGAATGTCACACCAAACCCAAATGATCATATACAGTATGGACGTCATACCAAAACCAAAAGATCATATACAGTATGGACTGTCACAACAAACCAAATAATCATATACAGTATGGACTGTCACAACAAACCCAAATAATCAATATACAGTAGGACTGTCAGAAACAACCCAAAAGATCAAACAGTAGACTGTCACAACAACCCAAATAATCATATACAGTATGGACTGTCACAACAAACAAAAATAATATATTACAGTAGGACTGTCACACACAAACCCAAAAGATCTATACAGTATGGACTGTCACAAACAAACCCAAATAATACATATACAGTATGGACTGTCACAACAAACCAAATAATCATATACAGTATGGACTGTCCAACAAACCCAAAGATCATATACCGTATGGACGTCCACACCAAAACCCAAAATAATCATACACAGTATGGACTGTCACAACAAACCCAAAATAATTCATATACAGTATGGACTGTCACAACAAACAAACACAATCCCAAAAGATTATATACAGTATGGACCATCACAACACACCCAAAAAAACATTACAGTATGGACTGTCACAACAAACCCAAAGATTATATACAGTATGGAACGTCCACACCAAACCAAAAATATTATATACAGTAGGACGGTCACACCAAACCCAAAAGAACATATACAGTAGGACATCACAAACACACCCAAAAAAAAAACATATACAGTATGGACCGTCACAACACACCCAAAAGATCATATACAGAATGGCCCATACACAACAACACAAAAAATATTATATTACAGTATGCAGTATGGACTGTCACACCAAACCCAAATGATCATATACAGTATGGACCGTCAGAACAAACCCAAAAGATCATATACAGTATGGACTGTCACAACA
>JAACNH010003610.1:0-28009 GCA_019447015.1 Hymenochirus boettgeri
TACTCAACTTTTCATGTCAGATTGCAATGTTACCTTGAAACGAACGTCCTCATTTAGTTGCCGAAGTATAGAGTTATACAGGCTCATTTACCAGAGCGATAGCGATAGCAATCAATATCATATTTGTAAATGTGGGTAAATCCTGAAATACTGTGGGATTTTAACACCAGCTATTAGCTGGCATTCTAATCTAGTGCTAGATCTAGCGCCAATGCGATATTGAATCGCGAGCGTTGGATGCGTGGGTGTTTTTTTTTTTAGAACCCGCACATCCAATGCTAATTTGGAGTTAAGTCATGACTAACCAGTAGCGAACCGGTTTAGCACGACTTTTACTTTATATTTAATAATTTATATAATATTTATATTTCCCAGAGACTCTGGGTAAATCGACCCATAGTGTTGTAGAGAGTGTGTGTAATTGCAGTGCGGTGGGTTCTTGTGACCCAACACATTATGTCGCCAGCAGTCATTTTATCCCATGTAGACCCATTAGTACATTAAGGACTACCATATTAATATTATGAGTTTATAGCACCTACATCTTCCGTAACACTTTACATTACATTGTACTTAACATAAGGCTCTGCCCAAGAGTTTACAATCACATTTATGTGTGAAAGCACATTTATTTGACACATAAACCTATAAGTATGTCTTTATGATTGAGGGGGAACACCGGAGGTGGCCCAAGGGTGGATTCAACCACTCGGACTTCAGCACTGCAAGACATCTGTGCTAGCCACTAAAGGTCCAATACACTTCCGATAGGAACGCCGAACCCTGAGCGAAGACACCAACAGATGTCTTGTTGTGTGTATGCATTCCCTTGGCGTTGTTTGCTGATTTGCCATGGTGAATGATGAATGGTTGCCCGAGCAACATTGTAATATTGTTGTAATATTGTGTAATATGTAATATTGTTGATGGTGTAGGGTTTAAAAAAATAAATATGTCAGACAGGTCTAGAGAGTGAACAGTGTATTTAAAGGAGATTCTTGGTAATTACTGGTAAGATCTGTATTTTGCTGCTTTAGTGGTCAACATCAACCTTATCAACATTCTGATCAATAAATGTGAGATTTAGCTTTGATCTGTCTTAATTCCTCTAATATTGGATTGGATCTGGAATATCTAACATTGTGGAGCGCATATAGATATAAGGTAACTCGAGGCTTAGGGAATAGTGACCAAGAAATAGTGTCGTTTGGACTATGCACTAGTGCACTAGTGCAAGGAAAAGTGCACTGTGTTAACAAGACTTAATTCGGGAAGGTAAATTTTTCCCAGGTTAAAGTAGCTCTTCAGAATGTCAACTGGGATAATGTATATCAGGTTAAAGGTACTGAACAAAGTGGACTGTGTTTAAGGAGATTTTAAGCCATTTCACATCTAAATTTATACCCTGTGGAAATAAATGTAAAAAAAATAAATCCGCGCCCATGTGGCTGAATTCTGATGTAAAGCGGCAAATGGAAAGGAAGAAGAAGGCATTTAAAACCTTTAAGTCAGAGGGAACAGAAAGGGCCTTTAGATTATAAAAACTGTAACAAGGAGTGTAAGAAAGCAATCAACTAGCTAAAATTAATAATGAAGTTAGGATAGCTGAAGAAAGCATCACTAAGCTAAACATTTTTTTAAAGTATATTAATAGTAAGAAGATGAGGACTGAGAATTTGGCACCATTATTAAGGGATAAGTTAGTTACGGAGGATGGTGATAAAGCAAATGTCTTGAATATTTTTTTCCTCTGTATACACTATAGAGAAGATCCAAGTACAGATATCATAGAGTATAGTATCAATAATGGTATAAAAGATTCAAGTGCACTTTGGTTAACTGAGGATATGGTACAGAAAGAACTAATAAGGTTAATATTAATAAATCTCCTGGACCGGATAAAATACATCCTCGGGTACTTAGGGAGCTAAGTTCAGTTTTTTATCTAGGCCATTGTTTAATTGTTTTTTTTGCAGATTCCCTCATTTCGAGTGTGCCTCTGGGATGGAAAAATGTTATTCCAATATTCAAAAATGGGGTAGTTCAGAGTCGGGTACTACAGACTGTAGTTTAACTTCAGGTGTGGGGAAGATACTGGAAAGTCTAAGGGAACATGTTCTAGAGTATTTTCAAGGACTGACATTAGAAGTAATAACCAGCATGGATTTAGGAGGAATAGATCTTGTCAAACTAACTTGCTTGGCTTTTATGAGGAAGTGAGTAGAAATTTAGACTCTGGCATAGCAGTAGATGTAGTTTACTTGGATTTTGCAAAGGCTTTTTATACAGTCCCCCATAGGTGACTAATGTATAAGCTAAGGTCTGTTGGTCTGGGAGGCACATTTATAGTGGATAGAAATTGGTTAATGATAGGATGCAAAGAGTAGTTGTAAAGGGGCTTCATCATTATGGACTAAAGTGCTAAGTGGGGTTCTGTGTTGGGGCCGCTTTTATTTAATCTATTTATTAATGATTTGCAAGTGGGTATTGTTAGCAGGTTTCTGTGTTTGCGGACGACACAAAACTTTATCGACATTAAAATTCAGAGGATGTGCAATCATTGCAGGGGGATCTAGATAGATTGTCACATTGGGTACTAAGTTTTTTGGACTTAAAATCCTTGTGCTGCTTATACTATAAAATGGGCTGCTCTGTGTTAAGCGAATCCTGGTTGGAAAGCGATCTTGGAGTTTTGGTGGATACAAACTTAAAGGTAGCAAGCAGTGCCAGGCGCAAACAGCCAGAGCCAGCATGGTATTGTCTGTATAAAGAGAAGTATGGATCAAGGGAGATAATGTTATTCTCCCTCTCTACACAGCATTGGCAAGGCCTCATTTGGAATATTGCAGTGCAAATTTGGAATCCTGGTACATAAGGACATCTTTGAATAGAAAGGGTTCAGAGAAGGGCAACTAATTAATAAGGGATTGGGGGAGCTTTGAATATGAAAAGAGACTGGAAAAGTTACAATTATGTACGCTGGAGAAAAGGCGCTTGCGTGGGGTGTATTACTGTGTATCAATACATTAACGGGCCATACACCTAAACTATATGGGCATTGTTCACCAATAGAGCAGTCAGAGGACACGTGGACATCCCTTAAGACTTGAAGAAAAAAGGTTTAGGCTTCAAGTTCGGAAAGGGTTTTCACTGTGGGAACGGTAAAGCTATGGAACTGTCTTCCAGTGGACGTTGTTATGGCAGGTTCATTGGTCAGTTTAAAAAAAAGCGGATGAGTTTCTGGCAAACAAGGAAGTTGCAGTTACTGGTATTAATACATAAAGTAGAGTTGATCCAGGGAAATTCCAATTGCCACTTGGAGTCAGAAGGAAACTTTTTTTCCCCTTCATAAATTTTGTGGGTTTTTTTTTATCCCCTTCCTCTGGATCAACGTTAGGCAGAATGAGGATATCGCTAGAGTGGGTTGGACTGGATGGACGTCTTTATTCAACCTCACATACTATACTATACTATACTATTTGATTAAATTAATATTTTAAAAATGAATTAATTTGATTTCCGTACTGCCAGTAACCCTGCACTGATTTGCAATAAGACAGTTATTGCTATGCAGATATTCAGAATACATTAATTTTTGCTTCTTTCCAATTTTTTTGCCAAAAAAATCTTGAAATCAATTAAATAAAACTTGGGCATAAAACTACTGCACGATGACAAGTTTGCAATTGTATAAAAAAATAGCCGTACATATGGTATATGTTTCTATTTTCTTTTCTTTATTCAAGGTCTTAGATTTATCTAAACAACTGCGTAACTAAGAATGTTCTAACAGTTACTTACGTGCTTCCAATTAATTGCGCATCAGCGCTTTCTTTTTTTTTGGATTATAATGTACGGCAAAACATATCTTATGCTGTGAAATTTTATTTAGGTAAATAGCAGGAGCAGTAAAAGCCCTAATAAGATAAGTCAAATAATGATGGAGCTAGCATTCTCAGTAATGCAAAGATGCTTGGCATGTTATTAGCAACTGTGCAAACTGGTGCCTGTGGAGTTCTTGTGTACTGATAGACATGAAGGAATACATTAAGTTTTGAATTGTTGTGTAAAGATTCCGTTGACTTAAAGGATAACTATACTGTATAAAAGGTTAAAGCTGGGTACACACATATATAAATGGACAATCCATAGGTACCACAAGATCAATTCCTTTCAAGAATTGTGTATACAGTAAGCAACCCTTTATGTTTGCCATCGCATCGGAATCTGCCTACATCAGTTAGCTCCCTGTAACTGTCGTATAGTCGTATAGGGAGTCATTCGTTAGGGTAGGTGGGCACTCGAATTATCTCTCTATAGTTTATTTAGGGATGGGAATCTATGTAGCAACATCTATTATAGATGCCAGACATAATCTTACAGATTCAGATTGTCATCTTTCAAAGATGCTATAGTGTGAACCCAGTGTCAACCCATACCCCTTCAATAAAATACCCAGGGTAAGGACCTAAACCACAAGGTTCCTCCCCTCTGAGCTTACCTTAACCAGGCTGTTGATCAGAACTTCAAAGGAAGATTCCTGATCACTGAAGCCTTCCCCTTTATTAATGGTGTCTGTTCCTAAAGTGATTGGGACTAGGAATGTACCAGTTCCTAGAAATACTCAACACAAACCACCTCAAAGCTTACCTTTGTTCTATGAACTCACCGACAGAATAAAACCTGCCTGATTCGCGACCCTTAATAGGAATTCTGCTTATGAATTAAACATAGCTTTGTAAGTAGGTGTGTACATCTCCTTCTAGTCCCTTAAGACTTGATGGCCATTGAGTGATTCTGGGAATTATCATTCAGTCCCACCAGGGGGCCATACTTTACATAGATTCTATCTATTAATATGTTGCATCAAAGTATATATGCTGCAAGTATTTCTATGTGAAATTATAGTTACATGCTGTAATAATGGAACCCTGTTCCGTTATTACCTTTCTGACAGTAGTCTCAGCAACCCTGTATAAGCAATTTGATTAAACTGTTACATTAGATAAAGCCACAGAGGAAATGCTACTACAGTGCATGCCAAGGCACTTTACGTGAGCTTAAACATGTCCTTTAGAAGTGAGTTAGATTGTATGAATAGTATAAGCTGTTTTCAACAGGAATTAAGTGGAAAATCCCAGCATTTTAGTCATGTTACCTTTATTTAAATAAATAAAATGAATATCCATGCAGATATTTCTATAAGTGTGGTAAATTAAAAAGCATCACAAAGAGCCCTAAATACTATGGTCACTGAAATTCAACATGTACAAAAATACAGGCGGGATCCTACAGAGTTGCCCATGGTATAGCAGAGACCGAGCTGGACTGAACTCTATTTGTGGCAGTAAATCGGACTAAGCCGAACCCCTGTGTGGGACAGGCAGTCCGGACGGGTGAAGAGACCGCTGAGTAAAGCCATCAGTGGAGGTGCGGCGGTATACCAGTGAGACGGAGGCTGTACGATAGCCTAAGGCAGTACAGAAGCCCCGTCCGGTGCTCTTCATGTAGGTTCTAATGTTACAGCTTGTATCACTTCAGCACTAGCTATACCAAGTGCTGAGACTATGGGATTACTAACTTTGCTTACACAGGGCACTCGGGAAGTGGGATTCCCGGCCATTGATTTTATATGTGCGGGGGACACCCCGAGTTCTGTACCTGTAGCAATTTTATAATGGTGTAAGGGTGTTACTATTTTGTGTGAAGGTGATATTTTGCACAATTGTGTAATTTGCATTATGTACTGTGTATGGTGAAAATGTTTCAATATAGCTGTTTAACAGTGCCTGTGCTCCATTAAGGTGTTACTGTGGGGGCTGATGTTCCCTATTTGGTTACAAAAATACACTGTAGCCCAAATATATATATTTTAATGACAAAACATTATTTTGGTGAACAAATGTACAGGGAATTGAAACAGAATAATTTTTTTGTCTTAACAATGCAATTTTTGTGCGCAAAAAAAATCTTCACTTTTTGCTGGTTCCAAAATCTAGTAAATGGACTTGCCCTGTTAAGCTCTTCAGTAATAATGCTGGTAAATGGCATTTTTACTTTAAATTTCTGCACTTAGAATACCTGGTTTATGACCCACTTTGCCTTTAAATATCTGCAGAAAAATAATGTGCTATAAGACTTCCCCCCCCTACAGTAATGAATATCTTGTATTAGACATTTTCATCCCTTTGTAGAAAATAAAATTGTTAAAAAATATAAAATAAACTTGTTAATAGTACACTTTCCCCCTTTTTCCCTTCAGAAACATGTGTACACGTCCTAAAGTAAGGAATCTTTGCTATGATAAAATTCCAAATGCACAAACAGAGGCAGGCAACCGGGACATTGTGGGCTTTATCAGCACATATAGTAAGCACATCCAAAACGGACAAACACCAACAGGGGCCATCACAAGTTAGCTCCGCCCAACATGTTTCGTGATGACACGTACTTCACAGGGGCGCCTTCCCTTTCCTAAACTCTTCAATAAGGAATATCCAGTATATATAATATATATATTATATATATATATACATATATATATATACTAGATATATAAATGGAATTGCCATAATCCCCTTTAATCCCTTCAATAATAAAATCACAAGAGCGTATGATAATAAGGTACTTGATTGACAGCTGAATGCAAGATGGTTCAGATTGCATATCTAAAGAAATAGGGGACGTATCAGGGGGAAAATGGTACAGTAGTGGTAAGGAAGATTATAATTTCCAGTAAAGATCAATTTAAAATTGTTTTTTTTCAGTTAGTTACCCTTAAGTGTAAGCAAAGATATGTAACTGGGATGAGTTTTGCAGTCTTCTTGATAGCCTTGATATTTATTATTATTTATTATAAATACTACCCAATAAGAAAACGCATCATGTCTGACAATTTAATTAAAGTTCTGAAAGGTTTTTTTGTTTTGTTTTGTTTTTTATTTTACATTTTTTTTATTTCTTTTAACTTTTTTAAAACTTTTTAAATTAAAAAAAAAAACAATTGCTTGACTAGAGCAGGAAGATAAATCCTTTTCTCTGAATCAGTCTGATAGATTAAGATGACCTTGCATTGGATCCTTACACTGTCTTTAGTTTATGAAATTCCATCTGTCCGCAGTTACAGAAAAAAAAAATCTTTGGTTTATTGTAAGAGAGAGAAGCTTTTTTGACAGCTACGGCAAATTTTATATAATGTACCTTTCTTTGTTGCTGTTATCCTTTAGGTTTAATGATTTCAGAAACCTCTTAAGTTCCTGAAAGTTATTCAAGCATAACATTTATACAGACAGTGGGGCACATTAGTGAGATACACAATAGGATGGATGCATTGTTACTTTGGTGGAGTTCACCCTGGGGCACTAATGTGCAATCACAGTCTTCCAGGTTGACCTCCCCGGAAACTAAAGAGGTATTATGTGTATGATCACAGGCAGAGCATCATCAGGACCATTATCTTCTGTTGGTGTTTTGGTATTTGGAACTTGTGTGTTGCTTTCTGCTTTATACCATAGGAGTTACCCCATATTCCCTGTGATGTAGAAATAGTCTACTGTTAGAAAATGCTATTGGGATTCTGTTCAGATGCCCAACGCTGGTCACACAATTGTTACTTTCCAATATAGATCTGGTCCGGAAGTAGAGATTGAAATACCCCACCTTGTATCATCTTGTGCAGGTGATTAGGCCACATATGGTATCTACAAACAATTTTTGATTGGTCTTATTAGCTTCAGCTCAATAAACTGCTCAGTAGCAGTGTAAATAGAACTAGTACAGATGTACATCTGTCTGGGGGGGTCCATGCATCAGCACCACAGGCTTTTTGATCTCTACCCATGACTACAATTAAGCTGGGTACACACAGTAAAGATTTTTGAAAGTGTGACAGACAGAATCTACAAGATCTGTCTGTCATTTTCAAAGATCAGGAAACACAGTCCTGAGCGTTTTCCCTATACACCATCATATACACATATATACACGCATACACAGCATCATATACACATCATATACACAGTATATAAACACAGGTATATACACAGTATATACACAGCATATACACAGTATATACACAGCATATACACAGCATATACACAGCATATAACAGCAATACACATCAATGCACAGTATATACACAGCATATACACATCATATACACATCATATACAACAGTAATACACAGCATATACACAGCATATACACAGCATAGGAAGAACATTCGGGGATGTGTGTTTTCCCTCGACTCAGCAACTCCACATAGGTTGACTACTGCGGTGGAGGGAAATTTAGCTATTTCCAAACAACCACAATGTCGACCGAATGCACGCACGTTTGGGAAAGAAGCTAACACCACTCCGATAAAGTACCTATAGTTACCCTCGAAAGTAGCATTCGGTAACCCTCGAATTGGTCATAACCCTCGAATGTAAGTGCAGCAAACCCCAACAATTGCCAATCATGAAGAAAGAAGTGTTTAAACAAGTTTGGTGATATGTGAAACGTTCCCAGAACATTTCCCAGGTGCACAGCCATTTACAGTAAGTTACTATTACTATTTAACTGTTATGCATCTGAACCTTTCCAACTTTTCTCTGCCATTGACTTAAAGGGTAGTTTATGGAAGTTCGGAATGAACAGAACTTCAGTAAGTTGGGCTATCTCTAATCACCAGTACCGCATGTTAGCACTGGCAGAATTGGGCTTAACAAAATTTACCATATCCAACGGTGAAAAGTCTTAATATGGCCACTTCGCCTTTCGCCATACATCCCCAAGGCACTGCCAGATTGTATGTATGTATGGCAATACGTTTCTCATTCAACATCACATGTCTGGGGAGTGAAAACACATTAGTGCCAACGTATATACATAGCCTGGCAGTGTGTCCGGAAGGTGTCAGTACTTTGTTGTTCCCAATACAATATGGGTCCATAATGCATTTCAAGCATTTACTGAATACAATTGGCATTTTCCAATTTTCCGATGATTGCTATTGGAGATGGTCACTTTCGGACTTCCAAATGTCTTTATTTTCGATAAAGTCAAATGGGGGTCCACATTGCACCTATCAATACAAGGTAAGTAGCTGCTGGTCCCAGATTAAAGAGTATTCAAGTGCTGCCGGTCCCATCCCATCTTTATTATACCAAAGTTACACACATAAGAAACAGTGCACAAACAGCCTTACACGTTTCAGGCGTACACACATCCTTAATCATGGCATCAGCAAAGGGTCCGGGGCAGGCTACACCCAGACCATAAGGAAGACGGGTGAGTAACTCCCCATCGCAGAAACGTATTGCATGATTGAAAGGAGATGCGCTACTGGAGCTGTTTGTCACATCAGCAAGGGGTTCAGAGCAGATGCACCTGAGCCACAAAACACTCAGAGTGAGTGTTTTGGGCTAGATAGCCATGGTATAAGTTACTTATGTACTAGCAATAGAATTCATTATCCACGCTCTGTTTGTTTATGATATTTATTACCTTATTTCCACATACCTGTGAGTGTTTTTTTTCTTTTGCTTAAGTCCCCCCTGTCATGTTGGAAATTTTCAGTTGCAGCCCTGGTCTGGTATTGGGTAGATGTTATGGTGCCATTTATCTTTCCACTGTGATACGGGCTTACACATGAATACGGCACCAACATTTGTCCATAAATTGCCGCAGCAAAACGTTCTCAATGAAAATGATCGGCTTTATAAATCCGGCGGTAATAATGATCGGCTTATAAATCCGGCGGGTAATAATGATCGGCTTATAAATCGGCGGTAATAACAGTGTCCTTACACGTTTGCAAAATGGCGATAATAACAAATCGTTTAGAAATATGCCCCTAACTCGGCTATGAAACATTCATTTTGAATCCGTTTTTTTGTGTTGTTATTAAATGCCAGGACTTTATGGATTTAGGTTTTTTTTTGATCTACAGCTGATTAACGTGTCCGGCAAACGATTCATTGTTATTACGTGAACAAAAAAGAATGCATTTTGGTGCTGACTAATTGAATGTAGAAGAATTCGCACTGCACAAGCAAAGCAAAATCCTGCAGCTTTACCATACTGGGAAATTAAGTCATAGCCGAATGAGTATTTAGCGGTGCTAATCACTTTGACACATTTCCCACAGGGAGAATAGTCAACATAATGTTGCATGAACAATTCTGCCATGTTTAATTGTGTCACCTGGGAATGCCGTACAGCACTCCACGGATTGGGCAGGCGAAGTTTCCTTGGAATGTCAAATTCTAACTTGTTTAGCTAAAATTCATAGCTTTGCCTGTTGAGGTGCTAAGACGGCACTTAAAACGATACAGTCACCCCAAAATACAATTGTAATTAATGTTGCCCTGTGAATTATTTACTGTGAAATCAGTGGTTGTTAAGGTTCGTACACAGGTGGATGCATGGTTTGGGTAACTTCAAAAAAGGAATCACGGTGGGCCAATTAGGTTTTGGAAAGTCACCCACAGAAGAAATTAAAAGTTTGTGGTGGATAAGAGTGACTTTTTAGAGGCAGCAAATAGCCAGCAGTGAAGTCAGGCAGAGGTTAGGATTACAAAGGGTTTCTCCAAGCTGCAAGGGCAACCTACTCTTCAGGTGCCTTTGTGGCCATTGATAAGGTCCATGTTATCCACATGCTTCCATCATTTTAACCATAATGCACCTTGTAAAAAATGACTATTGGTTTGGTAGTCGGATAAACTACAAAAAGCACAGTGTAGATGGAGTCATTTGGTTGCATTGGGAAAAATGATTAGGTGAGAAAGAACCAGGTGTGTAGAGGGTCGTTTCTTTGCATAGGAGACCTAAGAAAAGTTAGTGCACCATTCAAATGTGGAGACTTACTGTACAATGCAGGATTGTGGACTCTTAGGCGAAATTACAATTAGTTGTGCGGAAGTGCTACTGATCTGGTCAACATTTATACAAACAGAGAAAATGATCAATGCACATTCCTGGGCCACATACAGTAACATATCATCTGCACACAGGCATACATATAAACAAAGGGGTTTTAGTAACATTATTGTGATCACATCAATGAAAGCTTTCCAACCACATCAAGGTTATGTGCAGATAATATGAATTGTATGGGGCCCAGGAATGTGCATTGATATCTTTTCCTTGTTTATTCAATTGTGAAGAGTGCCATTCAAATTTTTTTCTATACTAGTGTAATATCTATTTACTGGCTTGTGACAGGTCCAGTTTATGTAAACAGACTGGGATTTTGCATGTGAGTGTAAAAGGCACATCCAGTGATTAATAAGGGTAACGTATCTATGAGATCTTGTGTTACATTATAAGTAGGAGATGGCCGAAATTGGATTTAAAGATATTGGGAGAAACCCAAAGATCCAAAAAGGAACATACTTTTGCCGAATGTACAAGGTTATTTTCGAGGGTTACGGAATGTACGAGGTTACTGAATGTACGGGGTTATTTGTCCATTGACAACAGTGGAGTGGATGCTCGAAACGCGCAAGGTGGAGACCTGTTTGCGGTGTTGTATGTTTCAATAAGTTATGAATATTGTGACGTTCTTCCGGTGTGCGCATCTGTATGTGATAGGGTGGATAACAGACCCTAAGCGGCAAACAAGCACCCAGACCACGGACCAACAGTGGTGGGCATATCTGTGGTTATACAATTTATATATTGTTTAAATGTTATATTCTTGAATATACATTCAAACGATAGAAACAGAGTGACTTGAGCATTCAAGGATCCGGGGCAGTGTGCAGTTGCAATTAATATCATTCCCTATAATAATGAGTGATAGCACAGTGGCTCAGTGGTTAGCACTGATGTTTGCTGCGCTGAGGTTCTGAGTTCGTTCCACCCTTGGACACATCTGCAGGAGTTTTTATGTTCTCCCTGTGCTTGCGTGGGTTTCCTCCGGGACTCTGGTTTCCCCCACAATCATAAGACAAATGAAGGTTGTATGTGTACATAAAGTGATTAGATTGTAAGCTTTCAGGGCAGGGCCTGATGTGAATTGAGTAAATAATTCTAAAGAGCTGCGGGATATGTAGCGCTATATAAGAAATAAAATATATACATACATTAAGGGAGGTAGTGCACGCATTTAGACTATGTTGTATTTTCGAATAACCCTCGAAAATACGATCAGAAACTACTTTCAAGTATGGCCACTGACCTTTTTAATTACTATTGGTTGTTCTGAATGGAACACCAGACATTGGGGAGTTTGGTTTTAATCAAGTGAACAAGCTGATTTACACCATGTCCGGTTTGGATTGATGACACTAAAAGACACAAGACTTGATGAATGTGATATGATACTAAAGGGCATGTTACCAAGTTTGCCGCATAGTCTTTCGTAGGGTTGGCACTGAATTTATATGGAAGGGAGTTCTGCTAGAAGGAGTGGGATATTTACACTAGGATCAGTAATGACCCACAAAAGTTGTTATGTTGGTCTGAGAACATAATGTAGGTTTATTAAGGCAGCTTGGGTGCAGTCTGGGGTTTATAAGAGCTGGCACGGAATAATTTTTTTCCCCATTTTTACGACTATTATTGAGGTTCTCTTCCTCATAACATTATATCTTAATAAAAGTGCTCATTGTGGATTGTTTAGCCTTTGTTTTATAGGAAAACCATGTTCTTAATATAATGTTCTTTACACCGCAAACACAAAACGTTATGACTCTAGAGAGGCTGTAGTAGTCATCAAAAGTCGACAATCTGCTGTTATTTGCACAGGGATTTGCACATCTGGTCTGAGCCTTAGTTAGAAGGAACAAGAATGGATTTCTATCCAGCTCCAAACAGCAAATAATTCTGATGGAATATGAGTTTGAAATTCAATGTAACATGACTGGAGCACCAGTAGATACAGGTTTGGAAAGTGTGAGCTAGTGGACTCCTGACTCTGACCATGTTATTTAATGCCCTTTCACTAAATTGCTGGGTCAAGTGAAGGTTGCCCCAAGGTCAAAAGGACCTGTGGTCAATATTTGCTTCAAGCTGTAGCAAGCTATGTCATTCACTACAACCGTAAAGAAAGAAAATAATTTCTATAAAACATATAAATAAAACGAAGATACACAATTAGATACATGAGAAATACTGTAATATAATAAGGAAATCAGCATAAAACACATCCGACATATGCACTAATTACTGTTATAGCAAAGGGACAGTTTTCTGCAATCGTATTGCCATGTAGTTTGATTCTAGATAAATTTGCAGATTTTTTTGCAGAATGAATTGCAGTAATGAATATTTTTCATTTTATTATTAATCTATATTGATTTATACAGTGTCTTTGGCAAATTTATCTAAATTTTAGAATTTTAGTTGAGGTGATTATAGAATGTAATAGATCAGATACCTGCTTGTCTTTCTGGATAGGGATGGCTAGAACTGAACGTGAGTTTGAGCCGAACTTATGAGTTCGGACAAACATCAAACTATTTGAGTCGGGTTCGAACTAGTTAGATTTTCCGGACTCGCAGGACTATTTCGGCAGGCCTCAAACGGGGCTTCCAAAAATCCCCAAACGGCCGGAGTTAGCTGAAAGCGGACACCCGCGGATTGCTGAACGCCCGAAAATCCGCAGCTCGAAACGGGACCCCCTCCTGGGTCCTTACAAGGACCTTTGTGGCCCTGACAAGGGCTCTTGGGGCTTAAGGGGTCCCACAGCTCGAACCAGGACCCCCTGCCCGGTCCGGCCTATCAGTGCCCTTGTGGCACTAAGAAGTGCCCTTGTGGCCTGACAAGGCCCTTTGGGGCTTAAGGGGTCCTGAGCCTCGAACCAGTACCCCCCTCCAAGCCCTATCAGGGCCCTGCAGCCGACAGGGGTACCTCGGCGCGGTGGCTCTCAACGAGGCCGATGTTACTGGGTCTTGAACCAGCATCTTCTTTTCTGCCATCTACTGCGATGACTTCTGAGCTCCACAGAGGTTTGCAGCTCTTTATATAGGTTTGCAGAAAAACCCTAATCCATTTCTGATTGGTCAATTTTACATGGTTTACATTAAACCATCAGATTTTCCAATTTTCTGAAATCTGATTGGTTAATGTAAACCATGTAAATCAAGCAATGAAAAATTGACCAATCAGAAACGGATTAGGGTTTTCTGCAAACCTATTTCTGCAGAGCTCTGTGGAAATTTTTACCTACCAGAGGTATACATTTTGTACATTGTATTATATATTCTATCATACTTGTGATCTTCACTCGATATAAATTAAATGTTAAGAACGTTCAACTCGGATGTCATTTTTTAATATTGTTACTGTTACATTCACAATCATGACTATATGATCCCTATTTGTTATTTATTTGAATATTGCTATTTTCAATGTATCGATAGTAAGTCAGGTGTTTTGGTGTTACACAACTATTAATATATACCACATGTTACATGGCCTCCTTTGGAATATGCGGTGCAGTTTTGGAATCCCATATAAAAAGGGACATCTTAGAAATGAAAGCAGGCAACTTAATTAATAGGGGAATGGAGGGGCTTGTCTATGCAGGCAGATAGACAAGTTAGGGCTGTTTACATTGGAGGAGCAATGTTTGCCTGGGATATAATCACTTTATACAAATATATTAATGGGCCTACATAAAACTCTCTGGTGCATTGTTCATTAATAGGTAATATCAGAGGACTCGTGGATATCCTTTAAGGTTGGAAGAAAAGAGTTTCATCTTCAGGTTAGGAAAGGTTTCTTTACAGTGAGAGCAGTGAAACTGTGGAACTGTCTTCAGCAGATGTGGTAATGGCAAGTTCATTAAATAGCTTTAAAAAAGGCCTGGATAAGTTTCTAAAACTAAAAAATATGAGAATTACTGGTATTAATACATATACTGCGTTCTGGTTGGTACAGGGATACTATATAATATTGAGAATTACTGGTATTAATACATATACTGTAGTTCTAGTTGGTACAGGAACTATATAATATGAGAATTACTGGTATTAATACATATACTGCAGTTCTGGTTTGTAACGGGTACTATAATGTTAAGAAAATACTGGCCTTAATACATAACTGTAGTTCTGGTTGGTGCAGGGATACTATATAATATTGAGAATTACGGTATTATACATTACTGTAGTTGGTGGTACAGGGATACTATATAATATTGAGAGTTACTGGTATTAATACATATACTGTAGTTTGGTTGGTACGGGGATATATATAATATTGAGAATACTGGTAATAATACATATACTGTTGATCGGGTTGATCCAGGGATACTTTCGATTGCCGTTTTGGAGTCAGGAAGAAATCCCCCCTTTTTTTATTTAGCTGGGTTTTTTGCCTTCCACTGGATCAACTGTTAGGAAGGGTTTACTATGTTAGTATGTATGGTAAGTCCAATGGGTATAGATCTTGGGTGGATTATAGGTGGCGATCTATATGCTTATTGGCTTCAGTTTTTAAAGTTTTTTTTTTATTTCTTCACATATAAGGGTTAATATTAGCTGTATAAATGCTTAAGGATGGCAACACCCTCTGAGCCCTAAGGAAGTGGAAGTGTTCAACGAAACGCATAGGGCAGAGCTGTGTGTGCATCCATCCCTGTGGTCCGAATGCGGGTAATTAGAGATGGTCCAGGTTCGACACAAACCCGGATCCGACACGGAACCCCTCAGTTCCGAATTGAAAGATCTGGACGGATCCTCCGGATTTCGAGACTCGGAAGACATTTTCATATTTTTCGAATGTACAGGGCTATTTTTGATAATTTTCAAAAATAGCCTCCAACGTTCGAAAATACGATCGGAGACCATTTTTGAATTTCCAAACGTATTTTCGAAAACTGACATTCAAGGCTATTTTGATAATTTTTGAAAAAGCCTCGAATATTCTAAAATCTTTGAAAATCGATCGGAAACTTGAAAATTGTCTCAGATCATAAAATTATCGAAAATAGCCCCGTACTCTGGATTTCCAGAGATCCGTGAATCTGAAAATGGTACGAAACTAGTGAGTTTTCACCGTCTCTTATATACAGAAAAATCACTGGTGGACAAATCACGGTGGTTGAAACAGAATAATATCCTTTTTATCCTTGAAGCCTGTGAGCTTGTGTTGAACTTCCAATCGAATGACTGGAAAACACCAATACATTAGTGTAGTCATGATATTTGTTTTTACACCTCCCAGGTAGAATGGCGAAACTTGTATGTTCCATTCTGTTTTCAGATTACGGATATCGGGAAAAACCTGAACGGAATGAAATTTCGTCACTTCGGACCGCATTTTCAGAGATTATCGACTGTACGTGTTGATTTCGGTAATCATCGAAAATAATCCTCGTACAGTCGACAATATTGAAAATGTGGCCCAAAGTCCTGAGATCAAAACGATCCACCCGATTTCGGATAGAGCATTTCAGATTTCAGAAACTGAGAGGTTCGTGATGGACTCGGGTCCCATCTCACTCCCAGGTTATAGCAATGGGCACTTTTCTGCATTGAATGAATTAAGGAAACCCCATAGTCATTGGTCTATTATGAATAAAGAAATGACACCTTTCATTTCAATAGTATAGTATTGTACAGTATGTATAATATCTACAGTATAGTACAGTATAGTTAGTACGTATAGTATAGAATAGTATAGTCAGTATAGTATAGAAGTATAGAACAGTATAGATAGTACATATAGTAGTACAGTATAGTATAGAATAGTATAGAAAGTATAGTATAGCACAGTAGTAGATAGTACAGTACAGTATAGTACAGTATAGTATAGAATAGTATAGAACAGAATAGTATAGTACAGCACAGTATAGTACAGTACAGTATAATATAGTACAGTATAGTACAGTACAGTATAGTATAGTACAGTATAGAACAGATAGTATAGTACAGTACAGTATAGGATAGTACAGTATAGACAGTATAGTATAGTACAATATAGTATAGTACAGTAAAGTAAGTATAGTATAGTACAGTAGTACCATATAGTATGTATAGAACAGTATAGTATAGTAAAATATAGTATAGTACAGTACAGTATAGTGTAGTACAGTACAGTATAGTATAGTACAGTATAGTACAGTACAGTACAGTATAGAACAGTATAGTATAGTACAGTACAGTATAGTACAGTACAGTACAGTAACAGATAAGTGAAGGGCTTCCACACGCTACCAAACACTGGTGTTTGGTAGCGTGTGGAAGCCATTCACTTATCTGTCATTGCCGTTTCTGGAGTTTGGACCTTGCGAGGGGTTCCAGGCTGCACAGCACCCAGACCACCCACCGGATTCGGCGAGCTGTTATCCGATTGTTACATTTTGAAGTCTTTTATTGTTTACTGTTTGGGCTTGCTGTGATCTCTTTACACGCTGGAGTGATTGGGCTCGGAGGCATGTTCACACGGCCCACCCGACACAGCGTGTTAGTATTTACATTATCTATTAATGAAGCATTTATGTTTGAACATGTGGAGTTTTTGGATAAAACTGCCTCTTTTGAATTTACATGCCATTGATTTTTAGTTACTACTTGTAACTCAATTCTCTGGGTGGCCCGTTGTACTTGGTTACATGTAGGTGTTTGTAGTATAGTATAGTATAGTATAGTATAGTAGAGTATAGTACAGTATAGTATAGAATAGTATAATATAGTACAGGATAGTACAGTACAGTACAGTATAGTATAGTACAGTACAGTACAGTATAGTATAGTATAGTACAGTATGGTATAGTATAGTAGAGTACAGTATAGTATAGTATAGTATAGCACAGTACAGTATAGTATAGTACAGTATAGTATAGTTAGTATAGTACAGTAAAGTATAGAATACTACAGTATAGAATATTATAGTATAGTATAGTATAGTTCAGTAGAGCATATAGTACAGTACAGTATAGAATGTATAGTATAGTACAGTATAGTACAGTATAGTATGGTATAGTACAGTATAGGATAGTATAGTACAGTATAATACAGTATCGTTAGTACAGATAGTGATATAGTATAGTACAGTATAGTATAGTAAGTATAGTATAGTACAGTAGAGCATATAGTACAGTACAGTATAGAAGTATAGTACAGTATAGATAGTATAGTATAGTACAGTATAGTACAGTATAGTATGGTAAGTACAGTATAGGATAGTATAGTACAGTATAATACAGTATAGATGACAGTATAGGATAGTATAGTACATTATTATTATTATTATTATTATTATATTATTATTATTTTATGGATTTATATAGGCTTACACCTTCTGTAGCACTTTACAATAACATGTATACATTTACATCAGGCCCTGCCCGAAGAGCTTACAATCTAAGCACATTATTTGACACATACAACCATAAATATGAGCACCGTGATGCCCAGTATAGTACAGTATAGTTAGTATAGTATAGAACAGTATAGTAATAGTACAGTTAAGTATAGAACAGTATAGTATAGTACAATATAGTATAGTACAGTACAGTATGAATAGTATAGTATAGTACAGTATGTACAGTATAGTATGGTATAGTACAGTATAGGATAGTATAGATCAGTATAATACAGTATAGTATAGTACAGTATAGTATAGTACAGTACAGTATAGTATAGTACAGTATAGTATAGACATTATGTATAGTACAGTAGAGCATATAGTACAGTACAGTATAGTATAGTATAGTACAGTATAGAATAGTATAGTATAGTACAGTATAGTACAGTATAGTATGGTATAGTACAGTATAGGATAGTATAGTACAGATAATACAGATGTATAGTACAGTATATATTATTATTATTATATTATTATTATTATTATTATGGATGTATATAGCGCTTACACCTTCTGTAGCACTTTACAATAACATGTATACATTTAATCAGGCCTGCCCCGAAGAGCTACAATCTAAGCACATTTATTTGACACATACAACCTATCAATATGAGCCACCGTGATGCCCAGTATAGTACAGTATAGTATAGTATAGTATAGAACAGTATAGTATATAGTACAGTATAGTATAGAACAGTATAGTATAGTACTATAGTATAGTACAGTACAGTACAGTATAGTACAGTAATAAGTATATATAGTATAGAACAGTATAGTATAGTACAATTAGTATAGTACAGTATAGTATAGTACACTACAGTACAGTACAGTACAGTATAGAATAGTATAGAATAGTATAGAACAGTATAGTATAGTACAGTACAGTATAGTACAGTACAGTACAGTAACAGATAAGTGAAGGGCTTCCACACGCTACCAAACACTCGTGTTGGTAGCGTGTGGAAGCCCTTCACTTATCTGTCATTGCCGTTTCTGGAATTTGGACATACGCTGGAGTGATTGGGCTCGGAGGCGTGTCCACCCGGCCCACCCCGACACAGCGTGTAGTATTTACATTATCTATTTATGAAGCATTTATGTTTGAACATGTGGAGTTTTTGGATAAAACTGCCTCTTTTGAATTTACATGTCCATTGATTTTAGTTACTACTATGTACCTCACTTAATTCTCTGGGTGGCCCATTGTACTTGGTTACATGTAGGGGTTGTAGTATAGTATAGTATAGTATAGTAGAGTATAGTAAAGTATAGATAGAATAGTATAGTATAGTACAGTACAGTATAGTATAATATAGTACAGTACAGTTTAGTATAGTATAGTACAGTACAGTACAGTACAGTTAAGTAAGTACAGTATAGTATAGTATAGTACAGTACAGTACAGTTAGTAGAATAGTATAGTACAGTATAGTACAGTAAAATAGTATACTACAGTATAGAAATTATAGTACAGTATAATATAGTACAGTACAGTATAGTATAGTAGCGATATAGTACAGTACAGTGTAGTATAGTATGTATAGTATAGTATAGTACAGTATAGAATAGTATAGTAAAGTACAGTATAGTACAGTATAGAATAGTATAGTATAGTACAGTAAGTATAGAATAGTACAGTATAGTATGGTATAGTACAGTATAGGATAGGATAGTACAGTATAATACAGTAAGTATAGTACAGTATGGATAGTATAGTACAGTATAGTACAGTATTATTATTATTATTATTATATCATTATTATGGATTTATATAGCACTTACACCTTCTGTAGCACTTTACAATAACATGTATACATTTACATCAGGCCCTGCCCCGAAGAGATTAAATCTAAGCACATTTATTTGACACATACAACCTATCAGTATGAGCCACCGTGATGCCCAGTATAGTATAGTATAGTATAGTATAGACAGTATAGCATATAGTACAGATATTATAGTATAGTATGAACAGTATAGTATAGTACAGTACAGTATAGTATAGTATATTACAGTATAGAACAGTATAGTTAACAGTACAGTATAATAGTACAGTATAGTACAGTATAGTATAGTACAGTATATTATAGATAGTATAACAGTATATTATGTACAGTATAGCACAGTATAGTATAGTTAGTACAGTATAGTACAGTATAGTATAGTACAGTATAGTATAGTCAGTATATATAGTACAGTATAGCACAGATAGTATAGTAAGTATTTTAAGTTTAATAGACATACGTCATCTAGTCCAAACTCCACATCAATACCACATTCTGCCCAAGACACGTCACTGGTATTCCGATTATCAGTAATAGCATATTTGCCAACATTCTCCAAAAAGTTCCAGGGACACATTTCAGAAACGGATGTGCCGCCACAAATTTTAGCCACTCCGACTTTCACAAAGTCAACCCCACTTTTAACAGTCACTCCGACTAAAGACAGACAGATAGAAAGACAAATAGACAGACATATACGGTAGATAGATACAGTAAATATGAGATATACAATAGATAGATAGATGATAGATAGACAGATGATAGATATGATTAGATAGATATGATTAGATATATAGATAGATAGATAGATAGATAGATAGATAGATAGATAGATCGGTAGGTAGATAGGTAGTTATGTAGGTAGGTCGGTGGTAGATAGATAGATAGATAGGTAGGTAGGTAGGTAGATAGATATTTATTAGTGAAGTTAATAGATTGTTTCCATTGTAGTAAAGTAACAATCTTCATTTTCATTGTAAGATATCGTTTAAACTTAATCGGAATATGTTCAGTGCTGTTTTTTTAATTTGGTGATTAGCCAATCACATTAGTGGTTTACACCCTGGATCATGTTATTAGTTGTTTGCCTATACATTAGGCTGAGTACACATGGGCAAAGTTTTCGCCCCGACTGACCGTTCACACGAGCGAGCATTAGGCTAGGTGACTGCATGAAGGGCGGTGATTTACTGCCGCGCCTGATCGCCTTTTCACCCAATCGCCCGATACCCTGTGTAGATTTTTGTTATTAGACATAGATATATTGTCTGTAATTGGCCAGTAATGTTCATGTGTATATAGCCACCTTTAATTGTTTCTTGTCTGATTGGTCCCTCTGTGTTTTATATCTGGACAGTTGGCCAAGGGAATAAATATTAAGCCATTTAGGGGGAGATATAATAAATTTCCCTATGGCAACTGTCCTGCAATTTTACCCCCGATGTAGTAAAGATGAAGGCCGGGCCCCAACCAATCCTCCCTCTAAGATGTCTTCCGCAATCAGCAGTATGAATGAAATATACGCGTGATCAACGGTTTAAAAGTCCGGACCCGAACTTCCGGTCAGTTCGAAGTTCGGGTCCGGTCTTTCAAACAGCTGATTGGCCATATGTTGCATTCATACACGCAATCAGTGTTTAAAAATGGTGATGCGGAAGAAATCTTGGGCTTGTGGCAGGCCCTACTATCCTCCGACCCCCCCTGCGGCCGCTGGGGGGGTGGGGGCGGTAGTTACACCACTGCAATTTGCAACTGTTATTTGCATTGTGTGAATGTGAGCGGTTAATGCAATCTTTTTCACGGTTTTAAAGCCACAATTGAAAAGGCTTTAATTTTGGTGCAAAAACTAGTGCAAAATTTATGCATTGCTTGCACTGTGCTATTCCAAAATTCTTTGTAAATGGCGAAGGCAATGGGAAATGAGTCCAAACGCCATGTTAACACAATATTACCTCGATTAGCAGGGGTTTTGCACTTATTTCCCTTAGCATGGGATATTGCATCACCCAGCTAATGTCTCTTCAATCTCTTTTCCTGCTCCATTACCCATCACCTGCCTACCCTGCTTTCCGGATTATAAAGAATCTAACAAACAACCCTAATAATTATTTTAAAGAAACCCTTTATCCTCAAAGCAATATTGGACCAATGTCAGTTCAGGAGCTACACGCAGGGAAAACCTTTATATAAACAAGTCCCTCCCCACTTAAAGAGATGAACAAAGTTCATAAATGCAAAATTAACTAAACCAGTACAAAAATATCAAACCACATTAGGGTAATATAGTCAGTATACATAAAATTTTATAGTTAAATAGCAAGTTGGTCAAAAAACTAAATAAAGTTCTTTATAGCCATAGAGCTACTGTATCTCGAATGCAAGAAGGATATTCTTGTATAAATTGTGGAGCCCTTTTCTGTGTAAACTTCCTGCACATAAAGCTTTTCAGTGCACATAATAATTGTATTGTATAATTGTAATTGATTGTATTGTATTGTATAATTTTATTTATATAGGCCACATGGGTACGCAGCGCTGTACATAAATTACCGTATATAAAATACAGAGTATACAAACAGGGGGATAGTGCGAGCCATTATACAGATAAATTAAATTTAAGTAAATAAAGGTTCAAAGATTAAGAATAAATATATCTGTATATATTAATAGTGTGGTGTGCCTTGACATATTTGGAAAGAGATCCCTGCCCCAAAGAGCTTACAATCTAAGTGACAATAAAAAAACTTTTCAGTGTTCACAAAAATAGCAAATAGCAATGAAAATATTGGCCAATCGTCTGTAAGCATAATCTTAACTCTTCATGTGCCAGTAAGAAATAGAAGGAAGTAGCAGTGAAAATGCCTTTACACATAAACACAAATTTTAGATTTTTTTGTAATCTGGCAATCTAAACTGTGCACTCATGGGAACACATACAATCTGCAGGCCTCGCATACAAAATCTTGAACAATGAACACAGGTAATGCAGTATGTATTACACAAAATAGCATTTTGTGATAGCACAGATTTCATGTATCTGCACACACAACAATAAAACATAGACTGAACTAGAGGCGTAGCCACAGACTTATGGGCCCTGATGCAAAATTTGGACATGGGCCCCTCAACACCACCGCAAACACAAATTGGCACTGCAAACCAAATAATCATTGGTAAAATGCTTTGTATATAACCACTGGTAAAATAGTTTGCACAAAGACTCGTTAAATGCTTGGCATGCAGACACTGATAAAACTTGTTGGGAAACTGACACTGCACACAGCCAGGCACTGGTTAAATGCTTGGCACACAGACAAAAAATGCTTTCTATACAGACCACTGGTAAAACAGTTGGCACACAGACTGGTAGTTTTGGGACCTTAGCACAAAATGGGCCCCTTCTTGGCCAAGGGCCCTGGTGCGATAGAACCCCTGCACCCCTGGTAGCTAGCCCCTGGACTGAACATAATAATGATGGCGGGGCCGACCAGCGATGCACAATGTGTATGAACGTCAGTTTCGGCTGACTATCCTGCCGGGCAGATTAGTCATCAAGGCGGAAAACAAATTCCTGCAATCACACGTGTGTATGAAGCTTGACAGTCTTTAGATAACATTTACTGAAGATTGGTCAACAGTTGTCATGTGATCAGGTGTTTCTATTAAAGGGAACTGTGGTCTCAAATTCTTCCAAACTAGTAAGAATTATATAAAATCTTTCCATCATACCTTCAAAATAAAACCTGGAAAGGTTCAGCAAGTAACTTCCTGGTTGAACTCTTCCTGTTGTTAGCCATGTGACCAGCTTGTAGTCATGTGACCAGCCTGTCTGCATTAATAGGCTCCCTTCTCCACTGTCAGGTACTTCCTGATTTCCCCAGCAATAAGTCTCAACTGAGCATGCTCTCCCATGGGGGAAAAGGGCAGGCAGAGGTCAGGTGATGTCACTCAACCTACTGGAAGAGAGAAGTTAAAACATTCCCCTCAATGTAATTTCTCACAGGCTCCAGCCAGAGATGTAATTGTTGGCTCAGTGTAAAGGAAATACTGCAGGCTTTCATTAACCCTAAATGTTTTGAGACCACAGTTGCCCTTTAATTTAATGCACAGTGTTATTTCAGATAAGACAGAGTTCGCAGTATGTTGGCCGAACTTTAACTCTCTACATCCTCGTCACTTTGGAAGGGGCGGTGCTTTGATTCTGAATTGGATACAATAGATAAAGAATAGGATGGAACATACTTTTTGAAAAAAATTGTGATGAAAAGAAAAAAGCTTGGTTTAAAATAATAATAATATAATAATAATAATAATATTGAGATGACGTCAATATGACTGAATCTAAAAGAACAAATGAATAAAATATTGTGGTATTAAAATGATAAATTGCATTCTTATTAAGTGAAATACTGGGGACCATTAGTAGTTTTACTGTATTTAAAGGAGAACTAAAGTCTCTAGACAACGTTGTCCCAATAGACAGAGCATTACACAACATACAACAAGCTGTGTCTCACCTCTCTCTTTGCTGTGGCCATTGGGTGATTTATGAAAACAACCTGTGAGTACTAGGGGTCAGCTCCCACAATCCACCTAGCTGGTTAAACGCCCAGCTAAGTGTCTGCGTACAGGCACATGCTTGTAGTGCTCAACAGATCAAAACTGACAGCCAATCACATTATAGAACAGAGATCCTCCTCTCCTGACACAGAACAGAGATTTCAGGTTTTTTTCAAATACATTCAATGCTGTTCTAACAAATTATATAATCCTTTACTTTTCATACAAAAATAAAAGTAATCTTTGCAGTGTATTTCATAGATAGCATGGATGTAGAAATGGAATACTTATATTTCAGCAAAAAATAAAAAAAAATAAAAGTAAGTCTGGGGAATAGAACCTGCAACTTTTACATTTACTCTGTATTGCCGAAAAGCAGAGCTCTTATCTCTAGGCTAACAGAAATAATTGTTGAGTAATAGAACATGTAGAATATTTTACTATGAACAAAATGGAAACAAAAAATAAAGGTAACTCCAGAGATTTGAACTTGCAACCTTCTGAACTGTGTGTTTCTACAACTGACATCTAACAAGTTAAGCCACCACTAAGTAAGCTGAATGCTTTGGTTCATTTAGGAGCTTCATTTTTTGCTTGGGACATAATAGAAACATAAAAGAAAAAGTATGGGGTATTGAGCTCACGACCTTCTAAATTGTGTAATTTTAAACCTGGTGCCTTACCCAGTGCGCCCACATGAACAAGCAGTAAACTTTTTGGATACATTGGAAGCTTTATATTTTGCTAAAAAATTCCTTAAAAAAATAGGGAATATGGAAGTCCCTGATAAGTCTTGAAAGCTGCTTGTTACCCTGCAGTTTGTTTTCCAGCAAATCACACCGAATGGCTAATAGATTATGGTAACAATCAGCTTTCAAAGTCTTTTCAGGGACTTCCATATGGTGTATAGAAAACACTGTGCATAGAGACAGTGAATACGGGGTAGGGGGCGTGGTTCTTTGATGACTTCATGGGCTGTGGGTTGTACTGGAAGCCTTCTTATTTATAGAATCTATTTCTCACATTTACTAAATGCAACTTATTAGAAAACAATCTTACCATGTATAGGTGTTCTGGAAGAAAAGCTTTCACATTAGGTTTTAACATGTTAAGTTTAGTTCTCCTTTAAACTTCCTTGTGTGATGCACAGTGGATGGGAGGAACAAAGACACAGATTAAAATAGTTTACATTCAGAAATTCACAAATATATCTGCACACACAAACAAGACACAGGTACTATAGTCTGCACACACAGACACTGATACTACGTATCTGTAGACACAGACCTGATGCTACATATCTGTACACACAGACACTTATATTATATATATGCACACACAATGATAATATGTATCTGCACACAAAATACTGATACTATATATCTCTACACACAAAGACTGATACTATCTATCTTTACACCCCACAGATAATTAAAATATAACACACCCGCAGATAATATATAAAATTGTGACACACACATAATGATAATATACAGCTTTACACACTACAGATAATGATAATATATATATATGTACACAGTACACACCCACAGATAATAGTAATATATATCTGTACACAACCAAAGATAATGATAATATATATCTGTACACACCCACGATAATGATAATATATATCTGTAGACACCCACAGATAATGATATATATAAATATCTGTACACGCACAAAGATAATGATATATATATATATATATATATATATATATATATATATATATATATGTACACATCCACAGATAATGGTAATATATATCTGTACACACCCACAGATAATGCTAATTATATATCTACACGTACACAGATAATGATAATATATAAATGTCTGTACACACTACAGATAATGTAATATATAAATGTCTGTACACACCTACAGATAATGATAATTTATATCTGTAACACCCCACAGATAATGATAATATATAAATATCTGTACACTGACAGATAATGATATATATAGTGTACATAAGCACAAACTGATATATTAAATCTGTACGCACACTGATAATATATATGTGCACACACAGATGAAATACAAGAATGATGGGAGGATCCAGTTGAAACAGCAATACGACAAATTAAAAGGAAAATGCAACCTGGTAATGTGTTTGTTATAATCCTGCAAGTCAGTGCAAGTCAGAGAGCTAAGCCAGGTAAGAAAGAGTTAACAGCTCTGGGTCTAGTGTTTAGTAGTCGTTAATCGGATTGCGAGTGCCCTGTAATCCCAGCTCACCGTCCTGCAGGGCTCTCTCTCTGCAATATCACTAATGTCCCTTGGATTGGCTGCATTAGACAGATGTTCAGAATTTCTTCCCTTTTCTTTCCAGGGCTCAGCCTGATCCCCCTTATACTTTCACTGCCATTAAATCCCACGCCAGCCTTTACTTTTTTTCCATGTGCGGCCTTGAAGGAACTTCGCTCATTTACCATCTCCTGCCATTACGTTAAATGTCCCATATATATATATATATATAATTGTGTGTGCGTAGGATTTGTGAGATAATTTGTATAACAGAACAAGAAGGATGTATATAGGGGACATGAGGGGGTATATTTTTGTATTTTATTGTGTGTATTGAGTGCCAGTTTATACTTCTTTATTCCATTCACACAATAATCACACTCTCCCCCTAACGCCCATGTGCCAGTACCTACCTGGGAGCGGAGCCAATCACGTGATCTCCAAAATCCACACATTCCATATCTACATCCAATTCTCCATTCTCAACTAGCCTGGTGGAAAGGACCATCCACCCCCATTACATGTGATTCCATTTGACATAGATTTGGCCTTCTCAGCCCCTTGTGCAATAACAAGTTGAGCGTCTCTGTGTGTATGTGGTTAAATGTGTGTGTTTGTATTATTGTGTTTATATGAGTGTGTAGGTGTGTGTATGTGTATGAGTGTGTGTGTGTACTCTCTCCTCCTTCTTTTCTCCTGCTAACCCATAGAAATGAAACAAATATGCTGCTCTGTCTCCTTATATTTCCCAATGTCCCTCACACTGATGTCTGCTACAGTTTCTTAAAAGTGCAAAGTGAAAACATCTGTATGAAAAGTCCTGTCCAAGGTGCAGACACAAACTAGACACACACTGCACACAGACACACACACACACTATACATACACTATACACACAAATTACACACATAATAGATACACATTATACAAAATATACACACAATCACTATACACACAAACTATACAAACACTATGCACACCCATTATGCACACAGCAGACGCCAAATACACTATACACACACTAGACCTTAGGTAACCCCATACACTGCATAAGACATATATAACCTGGCCCTTTTCTCTTCTCCAATGTTGTTGATTAACACAAG
>JAACNH010003611.1:0-28006 GCA_019447015.1 Hymenochirus boettgeri
TCTTATATGTACCAATCTGTGTGTGCTAGTCATTAGGGCATCTTATATGTACCAATCAGTGTGTGGTGTGTGCTAGTCATTAGGGCATCTTATATGTACCAATCAGTGTGTGCTAGTCATTAGGACATCTTATATGTACCAGTCTGTGTGAGCTGGGCATAAGGAAATCGTATATGAACCAGGGAAAGGGTCTTCTTCTTGTACTGGTGGGGCCCTGGGGTGGAATATTGTTGGTGTGCCTTCTATTTGTACTGCTGTGAGTCTGGAACCTATAATAATAGGGGCCCTGCACTGGGGTTTGGACAGTGTTTCACTCAATGGGGGTGGTGGTGGTTCTACAGCATATGGATTTGGTTTACAGCACATGGGGGTGGTTAGTGTATAAAGGCCCCCCAGTAATTTACCTAGTATGGAGCCTATAAATTCTAATGGTGGCCCTGGGAGAAGGCTCAGAAAGATGAGGCGGTAATAATTGTCTTTATAAAATATATAAAGAGAGAGAAATAATCTATCTTGTCAATACACTGATTGTTCCTATAACTGGGATATTCCCTAATTGCCAATGTCTGTAGGGATAATCCCAGTTATTAAACTAATCTAAATGACTATTTATTTAAAGATTAAGACGAGGCACGGAGGTTTCTTTTAAGTTTTACATACATTTGAATGCAACTGAATCCCCATATAAGTTATATCTTTTAATCAAACCTGCTAAACACCAGTGTCAATGTCAACATTGAAGCAGCAACACTCTTGATGTTGGCCTTCTAGGCAGTTACAAAGGACATAACTCAATGAAAGTATAACTTGTATGTAATTAGAATGGAATTAGGTGCATAGAACTCTATTTTATTTCTATGCATTGTATTTATTGTCATTAGCTGCACAGGGAAAGTTTGTATGATTTATTAGTTTGCAATTTCGTGAAAAACATTTCCCACATTCAGAACAAGAAAATGGTTTCTCTCCTGTGTGAATTTTCTGATGATTTATTAGTTTGCAATTTCGTGAAAAACATTTCCCACATTCAGGACAAGAAAATGGTTTCTCTCCTGTGTGAATTTTCTGATGATTTATTAGTTTGCAATTTCGTGAAAAACATTTCCCACATTCAGACAGAAATGGTTTTCTCTCCTGGTGAATTTTCGATGATTATTAGTTTGCAATTCGTGAAAAACATTTCCCACATTCAGGACAAAAAATTTTTTTTCCACTCCATGGTTTCAATTTTGGAAGATCTGTGTTTTTTGTAAAACATTTCCCACTTCATAACAAGAAATAGTGTCCTCCTCCTGTGTGAGTTCTCTGATGTGCATATGGGTGCTTTCATTTGCAAACTGTTTCCCAGAACAAAATAATTGCTTTCTTTGTGAGCAAATTCCCTGTTGTTTATTATTATAATTCTTGTATTTATCTACTGCCAAGCTTTTATTTAGGGCAATATAAATCATGGATCTGTTCCCTGTATCTGTTCTGTAAGTGGATTAATGGTACAATCTGAACATTCTCCTTCCCATGATTCCATCTCCTCTTTAATACCATTATATATAATTATCTGACAAGCTGTTATTTAGGTTGGATCCCATAGTATCAGTAGATATCTGTTTTCCCTGTATCTGTTCTGTAAGTGGATTAATGGTACAATCTGAACATTCTCCTTCCCATGATTCCATCTCCTCTTTAATACCATTTGATATATAATTATCTGACAAGCTGTTATTTAGGTTGGATCCCATGGTAATCAGTAGATGGATCTGTTCCCTGTATCTGTTCTGTAAGGGATTAATGGTACAATCTGAACATTCTCCTTCCCATGATTCCATCTCCTCTTTAATACCATTTGATATATAATTATCTGACAAGCTGTTATTTAGGTTGGATCCCATGGTATCAGTAGATGGATCTGTTCCCTGTATCTGTTCTGTAAGTGGATTAATGGTACAATCTGAACATTCTCCCTTCCCATGATTCCATCTCCTCTTAATACCATTTGATATATAATTATCTGACAAGCTGTTATTTAGGTTGGATCCCATGGTATCAGTAGATGGATCTGTTCCCTGTATCTGTTCTGTAGTGGATTAATGGTACAATCTGAACATTCTCCTTCCCATGATTCCATCTCCTCTTTATACCATTTGTATACAGCTGGTTACAGTTTCCTTATCAGTTGGAAAATGTCACCATTTGGGAATTTCTTCTGGTTCCTCATCCACAATCTCACTTGGTTTATTCTCACAGCACAAATTTGTTTCCAGATTAGGTTTAGTATCACTGTTATCTTCATAGTCACAACCTGTAAATGATACAAACATGGAAAATCATTCTGATCTTTATAGATCTGCAGTAGATAATAATCCAGATTATTATTATGATATCATTATTATTGATTTATATAGCGCCAACATCTTCTGTGGCGCTTTACAATTACATTTACTACATTACATAAGGGCAATACATGTTTATACATATACATACACACAATACACTACATACTCTTTGTGAATGGAACTCTTTGCTACTTAACAAAAAACTAGGGGAAAAATGGGGGCAGAGATCAAAATTTGGTGATCACATTTCTTGATCTTTGACAATAAATGAAAAATCCCTTCCTGGAAAATATCTGGGAAGTGATTTTTCCGATTTTATGTCCGTATTCCAATTTGTTATCATTCCCTAAGATTCTGATATGATTTTTTTGATAATGATCAATTTAACACTAAAGCCATAAATTATCCAAAACTTTTGCTTTTTCCAAGCTTCCCAATTTCAGTAAAGTAACACAGATAATTATTTGTCCACTCTCAAGGGAAACTAAGCCTATTTTATTAGGAAATTTTTGAAGAGGTACCAAATAAAGACCAGATCGAATTTTTAGGATCAGTAAAGTGTGCAAAAACTTGCGTGACAGTCAGTACCAAACCGGTTTTCACTAACTTACCACTAAAAGGGGGGGGGGGGGGCGCGTGAAGGGTGGGTTGTGGCTTTTTTTTTTCTTTTAATTACACTTGTGCATGCTTCCCATTTGAGCTAGTTTGGTGGCCCCGTCTCTGTGTGCATCCATGCATATGGCATACCGTTTGATTCAGGACATGGGGAGATTATCATTTGGTGTTTTTTTTTACTTGGCAAGTGGGTTTAGGTAGGATTTCAACCTTTGAATCGTCTTATTTTATTTTTCATAATATCTCCTAAAACCACAGAGTTCTATGGATTACTGCGTCTGGAATTCTTCATGTATATATGAAAGCATGGTACCATAACGTAGCTGAAGGTGTGTAGATTCCAAAAATATTAGATTGTGGGGGTATTTCCAAGTTTCGGGGCTGTTTCTTTTGGAAAGTGTAGGCTTGTTCAAATTACAGAGCACTTGTAAATTGCACTTGTGCATGCTTTCCATTTGAGTTAGTCGTGGCCATGTGTCTGTGTGCACCCTACAATATGGCATACAGTTTGATTTAGAACATGTGGAGATTGATATTTAGTGGGACTTATTTGTGGGGGACATTTCCAAGTTCATTTGAATAAGTGAAAGCTATTTGAATTACAGAGCACTGTAATGCTCTGTAATTGCACTTGTGCATGCGTCCCATTTGAGTAAGTTGGTGGCCATGTCTCTGTGTGCACCCACCCACCAATTTAGTAAATTTTATTTTCATTACTTGGGGGTTTGACGGATTTTTAACTTTTTTGAAAATCTGCTAAAAGTGTGAAATTCTACGAAGATCTGCGCACACACCAATAATATTATTTATTACAAATTGCATGTTGATTAGCTAAAATGTGTAGATGTGAGAATATATAGTTTTGTGCCACTGCACATTGGCTCAGTTTTAGTAGTTGTGTGTAACCATGCATATGGCAAACTGTTTTGATTCAGGGCATTGGGAGATTGATACTTGACAAGTTGTTTTTACATTACATTAGATTTGGCCATGATTTTTAGCTTTGAAATGTATTTTTGTAATTTTTCCAGAAAATCTGGTAAAAGTTCTACACAGAACTGCGCCCACACTATTGGTGGTATGCATAAAGAATGGCATCATTGCCATTTGGGGAGAAATTCTAATATAGAGGGGTGTTTAGTCTGACAAATCTGAAAAGTTGCTGTAATTGGGACTGTACTGTGCATTGTCTCACTTTTGTGGTTATTGCTTCCACGTCTGCATGTGTACCACACATATGGCATAACCGTTTGATTCAGGACATTTAGGAGATTGATATTGTGGTAACTTTTTTTACATTCCATGAGGTTTTGACATGATTTCTATACCTTTTGATATTGTTTGATTTTCATTTTTTTAGAAATCTGGTAAAGTGCGAATTTCTACGAAGAACTGCGCCCACACCATTGGTGGTATGAATGAACGAACTATAGCTTACATAGCTGAAGGTGTGTAATTTCAGGAATATATAGTTTGTGGGAGGTATTTCAGAGTTGGGGGTTGTTTTGAGGGAAAAGTGAAAAATGTACAAATGCAAAGCTGGCTAATTTTTTTTTTTTTGCTGCTACTGACATTTGACGCTCTGGGTTAGTTGGTAGCCATGTCTCTGTGTACACCCATAAATGTGGCATAGCCGTTTTACTCGGAGGGGTTAGGCTTTCATATTTGAGATGCGTTCGAACTTTCCTCTGCAGTTTTTTAGCTAAATTCGCATTTGATTTTGTCTTTTGATTTTACAGTTGAGAAAAAATAAAAAATGTGAGAAAATAACTTACAATTGGACAAAGAGCTGCGTCCGGGTATCTGCATTTTGATTGAAACTTACCTTACTCATAAAATCCTGCGGGTGTGTAGATCCTAAAAATATCTCACTTGTGGGGATATTATAGTTAATTTGGTAGATATTTATTTACCTGTCAGTAGTGGTTACATTACAATCTCACTTGTGGGGATATTTTTAGTTAATTTGGTAGATATTCTATGATAACTGTCAGTATGGTTATACATTACATCTCACTTGTGGGGATATTATAGTTAATTTGTAGATATTCTATGATAACTGTCAGTAGTGGTTATACATTACAATCTCACTTGTGGGGATATATAGTTATTTGGTAGATATTCTATGTTAACTGTCAGTAGTGGTTATACATTACAATCTCACTTGTGGGGATATTATAGATAATTTGGTAAATATTCTATGATAACTGTCAGTATGGTTATACATTACAATCTCACTTGTGGATATTATAGTTAATTTGGATAGATATTCTATGATAACTGTCAGTAGTGGTTATACATTACAATCTCACTTGTGGGGATTTATAGTTAATTTGGTAGATATTCTATGATAACTGTCAGTATGGTTTACATTACAATCTCACTTGTGGGTATTATAGTTAATTTGGTAGATATTCTATGATAACCGTCAGTAGTGTTGTATACATTACAATCTCACTTGTGGGGATATTATAGTTAATTTGGTAGATCATTCTATATCAACTGTCAGTAGTGGTTATACATTACAATCTCACTTGTGGGGATATTTAGTTTATTTGGTTAATATTCTATGATAACTGTCAGTAGTGGTTAACATTACAATCTCACTTGTGGGATATTTAGATAATTTGGTAGATTTCTATGATAACTGTCAGTAGTGGTTATACATTACAATCTCACTTGTGGGGATATTATAGTTAATTTGGTAGATATTCTATGATAACTGTCATTAGTGGTTATACTTACAATCTCACTTGTGGGGATATTTAGTTATTTGGTAGATATTCTATGATAACTGTCAGTAGTGGTTATACATTACAATCTCACTTGTGGGATATTTTAGTTAATTTGGTAGATATTCTATATAACTGTCAGTAGTGGTTATACATTACAATCTCACTTGTGGGGATATTATAGTTTATTTGGGAAGATATTCATGATAACTGTCAGTAGTGGTTAACATTACAATCTCACTTGTGGGGATATTATAGTTAATTTGGTAGATATTCTATGTTAACTGTCAGTAGGGGTTACATTACAATCTCACTTGTGGGGATATTATAGTTAATTTGGTAGATATTCTATGATAACTGTCAGTAGTGGTTATACTTACAATCTCACTTGTGGGGATATTATAGTTAATTTGGTAGATTTCTATGATAACTGTCAGTAGTGGTTATACATTACAATCCCACTTGTGGGGATATTATAGTTAATTTGGTAGATATTCTATGATAACTGCCAGTATGGTTATACATTACAATCTCACTTGTGGATATTATGTTAATTTGTTAGATATTCTATATAACTGTCAGTAGTGGTTATACATTACAATCTCACTTGTGGGGATATTATAGTTAATTTGGTAGATATTCTATGATAACCGTCATAGTGGTTATACATTACAATCTCACTTGTGGGGATATCTAGTTAATTTGGTAGATATTATGATACTGTCAGTAGTGGTTATACATTACAATCTCACTTGTGGGGATATTATAGTTAATTTGGTAGATATTCTATGATACTGTCAGTAGTGGTTATACATTACAATCTCACTTGTGGGGATATATTAGATAATTTGGTAGATATTATATGTTAACGTCAGTAGTGGTTATACATTACAATCTCACTTGTGGGGATATTATAGTTATTTGGTAGATATTCTATGTTAACCGTCATAGTGGTTATACATTACAATCTCACTTGTGGGGATTTATAGTTAATTTGGTAGATATTCTATGATAACCGTCAGTAGTGGTTATACATTACAATCTCACTTGTGGGGATATTATAGTTAATTTGGTAGATATTCTATGATAACTGTCAGTAGTGGTTATACATTACAATCTCACTTGTGGGGATATTATAGAATTTGGTAGATATTCTATGATAACTGTCAGTAGTGGTTATACATTACAATCTCACTTGTGGGATATTATAGTTAATTTGGTAGATATTCTATATTAACTGTCAGTAGTGGTTATACATTACAATCCACTTGTGGGGATTTATAGTTAATTTGGTAGATATTCTATGTTAACGTCAGTAGTGGTTATACATTACAATCTCACTTGTGGGGTATTATAGTTAATTTGGTAGTATTCTATGTTAACTGTCAGTAGTGGTTATACATTACAATCTCCTTGTGGGATATTATAGATAATTTGGTAGATATTCTATGATAACGTCAGTAGTGGTTATAACTTACAATCTCACTTGTGGGGATATTATAGATAATTTGGTAGATATTCTATTTAACTGTCAGTAGTGGTTATACATTACAATCTCACTTGTGTGGGATATTATAGATAATTTGGTAGAATTCTTGTTACTGTCAGTAGTGGTTATACATTACAATCTCACTTGTGGGGATATTATAGATAATTGGTAGATATTCTATGTTAACTGTCAGTAGTGGTTATACATTACAATCTCACTTGTGGGAGATTTAGATAATTTGGTAGATATTTCATGTTAACTGTCAGTATGGTTATACATTCAAATCTCACTGTTGGGGATATTATAGATAATTTGGTATATTCTATGTAACTGTCAGTAGTGGTTATACTTACAATCTCACTTGTGGGAATATTATAGATAATTTGGTAGATATCTATGTTAACTGTCAGTAGTGGTTATCCTTACAATCTCACTTGTGGGATATTATAGTTAATTTGGTAGATATTCTATGTAACTGTCAGTATGGTTATACATTACAATCTCACTTGTGGGGATATTTTAGTTAATTTGGTAGATATTCATGTAACTGTCAGTAGTGGTTATACATTACAATCTCACTTGTGGGGATTTATAGTTAATTTTGGTAGATATTCTATGATAACGGTCAGTAGTGGGTATACCATTACAATCTCACTTGTGGGGATATTATAGTTAATTTGTAGATATTCTGATGTTTAACGGTCAGTAGTGGTTATCATTACAATCTCACTTGTGGGGGGATATTATAGTTAATTTGGGTAGATATTCTATGATAACTGTCGTAAGTGGTTATACATTCAATCTCACTTGTGGGAATATTATAGTTAATTTGGTAGATATTCTATGATAACTGTCAGTAGTGGTTATACATTACAATCTCACTTGTGGGGATATTATAGTTAATTGGGTAGATATTTATGTTAACTGTCAGTAGTGGTTATACATTACAATCTCACTTGTGGGGATATTATAGTTAATTTGGTAGATATTCTATGATAAACTGTCAGTAGTGGTTATACATTACAATCTACTTGTGGGGATATATTTAGATTTGGTAGATATTCTATGATAACTGTCAGTAGTGGTTATACATTACAATCTCACTTGTGGGATATTAGTTAATTTGGTAGATATTCTATGATAAATGTCAGTAGTGGTTATACATTACAATCTCACTTGTGGGGATATTATAGTTAATTTGGTAGATATTCTATGAACACGTTCAGTTAGTGGTTATATATTACAACTCTACTTGTGGGGATATTATAGTTAATTTGGTAGATATGCTATGATAACCTCAGTAGTGGTTTATACATTACAATCTCACTTGTGGGGGATATTATAGTTAATTTGGTAGATATCTATGTTAACGTCAGTAGTGTTTATACATTACATCTCACTTGTGGGGATATTATATTTAATTTGTAGATATTCTATGTTAACCGTCAGTAGTGGTTATACATTACAATCTCACTTGTGGGGATATTATAGATAATTTGGTAGATATTCTATGTAACCTGTCGTAGTGGTTATACATTACAATCTCACTTGTGGGAGTATTATAGTTAATTTGGTAGATATTCTATGTAACTGTCAGTAGTGGTTTATACACATTACAATCCACTTGTGGGGATATTATAGTTAATTTGGTAGTATATTCTATGTTAACTGTCAGTAGTGGTTATACATTACAATCTCACTTGTGGGGGATTTAGTTAATTTGGTAGTATATTCTATGATAACGTCAGTAGTGGTTTTTACATTACAATCTCACTTGTGGGATATTATAGTTAATTTGGTAGATATTCTATGATACCTTCAGTAGTGGTTATACTTACAATCTCACTTGTGGGGATATATAGTTATTTGGTAGATATTCTATGATAACGTCAGTGGTGGTTATACATTCATCTCACTTGTGGGGATATTATAGTTAATTTGTAGATATTCTATGATAACCGTCAGTAGTGGTTATACATTACAATCTCACTTGTGGGGATATTATAGTTATTTGGTAGATATTCTATGATAACTGTCAGTAGTGGTTATACATTACAATCTCACTGTGGGGATATTATAGTAATTTGGTAGATATTCTATGTTAACCTGTCAGTAGTGGTTATAACATTACAATCTCACTTGGGGATATTTTGTTATTTGGTAATATTCTATGATAACTGTCAGTAGTGGTTATACATTACAATCTCACTTGTGGGGATATTATAGTTAATTTGGTAGAATAGTCTATGATAACGTCAGTAGTGGTTATACATTACAAATCTCACTTGTGGGGATATTTATAGTAATTTGGTAGATATTTCTGATACTGTCAGTAGTGGTTATACATTACAATCTCACTTGTGGGGATATTATAGTTAATTTGTAGATATTCTAATAACCGTTAGTAGTGGTTATACATTACAATCTCACTTGTGGGGGATATTATAGTTAATTTGGTAGATATTCTATGATAACTGTCAGTAGTGGTTATCCATTACAATCTCACTTGTGGGGATATTATGTTAATTTGGTAGATTTCTATGTAACTGTCAGTAGTGGTTTACATTACAATTCACTTTGGGGATATTATAGTAATTTGGTAGATATTCTATGATAACTCATTAGTGGTTATACATTACAATCTCACTTGTGGGATATTATAGTTTAATTTTGGAGATATTCTATGATAACTGTCAGTAGTGGTTATACATTACAATCTCACTTGTGGGGATATTATAGTTAATTTGGTAGATATTCTATGTTAACTATTCAGTATGGTTTATACATTCACATCTCACTTGTGGGATATTATAGTTAATTTGGTAGATATTTCATGTTAACTGTCAGTAGTGGTTATACATTACAATCTCACTTGTGGGGATATTAAGTATTTGGTAGATATTCTATATAACTGTCAGTATGGTTATACATTCAATCTCACTTGTGGGGATATTATATTTAATTTGGTAGATATTCTGTTAAACCGTCAGTAGTGGTTATACATTACAATCTCACTTGTGGGATATTATAGTTAATTTGGTAGATATTCATGTTTAACTGTCAGTAGTGGTTTATACATTAACATCTCACTTGTGGGGATATTATATTAATTGGTAGATATTCTATGATACTGTCAGTAGTGGTTATACTTACAATCTCACTTGTGGGGATATTATAGTTAATTTGGTAGATATTCTATTTATGATAACTGTCAGTAGTGGTATACATTACAATCTCCACTTGTGGGGAATTATATTATTTGGTAGATATTCTATGTAACTGTCAGTAGTGGTTTACATTACAATCTCACTTGTGGGGATATTATAGTTATTTGGTAATATTCTATGTTAACTGTCAGTAGTGGTTATACATTACAATCTCACTTGTGGGGATATTATAGTTATTTGGTAGATATTCTATGATAACTGTCAGTAGTGGTTATACATTACAATCTCACTTGAGGGATATTATAGTTATTTGGTGATATTCTATGATAACTGTCAGTAGTGGTTATACATTACAATCTCACTTGTGGGGATATTATATTTAATTTGGTAGATATTCTATGATAACTGTCAGTAGTTGGTTATACATTACAATCTCACTTGGGGGAATATATTATTTGGTAGATATTCTATGATAACTGTCAGTAGTGGTTATACATTACAATCTCACTTGTGGGATATTATAGTTAATTTGGTAGATATTCTATGATAACTGTCAGTAGTGGTTTAACATAACAATCCCACTTGTGGGGATATTATATTTAATTTGGTAGATATTCTATGATAACTGTCAGTAGTTGGTTATACATTACAATCTCACTTGTGGGGATATATATTAATTGGTAGATATTCTATGATAACTGTCAGTAGTGGTTATACATTTACAATCCACTTGTGGGGAATTATAGTTAATTTGGTAGATATCTATGTTAACTGTCAGTAGTGGTTAACATTACAATCTCACTTGTGGGGATATTATAGTTAATTTGGTAGATATTCTATGATAACTGTCAGTAGTGGTTATACATTACAATCTCACTGTGGGATATTATATTAATTTGGTAGATATTCTATGTTAACCGTCAGTAGTGGTTATACATTACAATCTCACTTGTGGGGATATTATAGTTAATTTGGTAGATATTCTATGTAAACTGTCAGTAGTGGTTATACATTACAATCTCACTTGTGGGGATATTATAGTTAATTTGTAGATATTCTATGTTAACTGTCGTAGTGGTTATAACTTACAATCTCACTTGTGGGGATATTATAGTTAATTTGGTAGATATTCTATGATAACTGTCAGTAGTGGTTATACATTACAATCTCACTTGTGGGGATATTATAGTTAATTTGGTGATATATTCTTGTTAACTGTCAGTAGTGGTTATACATTACAATCTCACTTGTGGGGATATTATAGTTAATTGGTAGATATTCTATGATTAACTGTCAGTAAGTGGTTATACATTACAATCTCACTTGTGGGGATATTATATTTAATTTTGGTAAGATATTCTATGTTAACCGTCAGTAGTGGTTATACATTACAATCTCACTGTGGTGGATATTATAGTTAATTTGGTAGATATTTCTATGTTAATGGTCAGTAGTGGTTATACATAATTACAATCTCACTTGTGGGGATATTATAGTTAATTTGGTAATATATTCTATGATAACTGGTCAGTAGTGGTTATACATTACAATCTCACTTTGTGGGGATATTATACGTTAATTTGGTAGATAATTCTATGATACTGTCAGTAGTGGTTATATCATTAAATCTCACTTGTGGGGATATTTTTTAATTTTCCAATGACTCTGCGGCCCAGATGACCGCTATCTGGCATGCTACGGAAGTCAGCCTTCAGAAATCTGCTCTGGTGCAAAAAACTGCAGCAGATAGGAGACGTAGAGAACCCCCAGCTTATTCAGTTGGAGATAAAGTGTGGCTCTCCTCTGCTCATACTAACCTACGGGTTCCTTCCTCCAAACTGGGACCCAAATTTATTGGTCCTTTTCCTATCCTGGAATTAGTCAGTCCAGTGGCTGTTCGCCTCCAACTTCCTTCCAGCATGCGGATTCCTAACGTGTTTCATATTTCCCTCATCAAACCAGTATGTTCTAATCAGTATTCCACATCCTTACTACCTCCCGTTCCAATTTCTGTTGGTGGTCAGCAGGAGTTCGAGGTCGAGAAGATCTTGGACTCTAGATTCTTGAGGAGGTCTCTGCAGTATTTGGTCCACTGGAAAGGTTTTGGTCCGGAAGAAAGAGCTTGGATTAAACATTCTGATTTGCACGCTTCTTGTCTAGTCAGAGCTTTTCACAGGAGTTTTCCAGGGAAACCTGGCCTGTTGGGTCCTGTGGCCCCCCGTAAGGAGGGGGGTACTGTCACAAACTTACCTGCCGCTCCGGTCCCCCGCCGCACTGCACTTCCGGGTGGGCGGCATCGTAGACGTCATAACGTCACGACGCCGACACGCCGGGCAGCGCAGAGGATTTAAAAACCAGCGTCCTTCTGGACCCGGTGCCTGATAGTAGCGTTTGCTACCACCCAGGCTCCTGTACTCACCTGCCTTCGATCCGGTAACTACATTTACCGCTCCAGCTACTTACCTATCCTGCATCCAGTCTCCAGTTACTTACCTTGCCAGCATCCAGCCTACAGTTCCCAGCAGCACCATTGTTCCAGCATCCAACCTACAGTTCCCAGCAGCACCTTGTTCCAGCATCCAGCCTACAGTTCCCAGCAGCACCATTGTTCCAGCATCCAGCCTACATTCTACCCAATAAAGTGTCACAAATTCATATAAATACAATATAAACTAAACATCCCTTTCATAAAAGCAGGATAAAAATAGCCCTGGCCTAGAAGAGAGGTTAGAATAGGATCTGCGGCTTTTAAATGATCACTTAGTCCCGTAACAGTTAATAGTAATCCAATAGATACACTGGAATCCAACAGTTTGGCATTGCTACTTTTGTAACTTGTCAGGAGAATGTCAAGGAGCTTACCAAATAGTAACATTACTACTTTCAAGTTTATATTGTATTTATATGAATTTGTGACACTTTATTGGGTAGAACATATCATTTACTAATCCCTCAGCCTATTGCTGATTGTATCTTAAAAATATCCAACACATTTAACAAATAAAGTTTCATTTGAATGTTAAAAGCTGCTGTTGAACTTGCAGAATAACCGGTGAAAGGTTATTTAAAGGAATATGAACATTCTAATGAGTATGCTTGTGAAGGTTCTCATCCATCCAGGTCATGGTATATCTGTTGTATTCAATTAGATCAACTGCGACTTAAGTTTAGTTCTTGGAAGACGTTCGCTGAGTCATCCGACCTGGCTTTGCTCAATTCAGATGATCTACAAGAATTGTGGCAATTATGTACCTGGAAAATTCCCACATTAGATTCACAGCCAGGTGTTAAGGGTGTGTGGATTAGATATTGCTAAGAGGTGTTATAGGAACGCCCAGAAGTAAGGTGTCAAAACAGCATTGTACATGACGACAGTGGTGCGAACCCCACCACCTCTATTTAGGCTTGTGCATTGACATTTACTTTTCACTAACTTAAATGGGCCACACCTTCCTGTAACACCTCTCCTTTAACACCAAGGTCACGTTCCCTCGCCAGAATGTTAGAACATTACAATCTGTAAGAGGTATGTCCTTTATCTTAAGATGCCAGATACACGGCTCTGAGTCCTGACCCGAGGGGGAGATTGGACTCTTCTGTGCTGGGCCCAAATTGCGATCTAATGTGAATTACAAACCAGATATACCATGACCTGGATGAAATGAGAACCTTCACCAAGGCAGATTTCTTAATCATTTTGGGGGAGAAACCTCAACACTGGTACGGCAATATGAAAGAAGCAAGGGGAAATTGTGGACAGACTACAGAAAACACTGGCGAGATGAACCTCCGATGCAGACAACAAGGCTAGTACATGCAGTATACGTCTGGATCCCACGTTGAGTTTAGAAAGGCATCAGAGCCAAACAGATACGGCAAAAGGCTCAAACACCCAGTCCTATGGTGAACGGGTTACGAAGGACACATTTTTACAGTCGATGCTTTAATGCACACAACATTAGGCAACTAGAACCAGAACCTGGCCACACGCTACCTTTGTCCATCTGGGAAAGAGTGATGGGAGTTCACCAAAACAAGCACAGCTTTGCTCAGCGACTGTAAGGGCAAACACAAAGGCAGACAGAACGAAGTTCTCTTTTCGTGTCACGTTGTTTCCCAGACCACGCCCGCCCAAAGGAGAAAAACTACTTGGATACAAAAGGGAAGGGAAGTGTTGACTTTCATCAAAAACAAGGAGGGAAATGGGGTGTGAAGAAACTTGACTAAACAAGGACCCTGACCCAGCCAAATGGAAGATGCCTTGGTAAGGGCTGGATTTTGCGCATCACCCCCTAAAGCCTCCCTGTGGTGGATATATAGCAGCCACAGAAGCACCTCTATCCACAGCGTAATAAGGTTACACAGAGAGTGAGGACAGAACAACTTCGCCTATGAAGGTATCTGGAGCCTAGCCAGTGCTAAAAAATCCTTCATCTAACCGACTACACAGAAAGAAGAGCTAACATCCCTCAAGAAAGATTCAGGATCACCATTACAGGACCAGGCAGACAAGGGAAAGATGCACATGGTTCAACACCTCAGACTACCATTTGATAAGGTGACCATGCTCCTGGCCGTAAGCGAACACCATATGACGGCCTTTAACAGGGAACCACCAGCCGTTCCGAGAAAAGAGTCCATACCGACTTACGTACAACAGCTTCAAAAGGGATAAAAGCCACTTTGACCGGCATGATCATGCCTCTAACCGGTGAGGCAAATCCATGATATAGGGACTCCCAAAGTACATAAGGAGAGGGGCCCCCACGTAAGACCAATAGTCAGCAGCATCAACTCGGTAACATACAAGGTGGCACAAAATATCTGCTAACCCTTCTTGAGGCCTTTGGTGAGGAATTTCTAAGCGCTCACATCCGACTCTCAGGATTTGCCAACAGATTGAAGGATTTAGTAATGGTTGTAGAGGAAGAAATATGGTGTCCTATGGATGTGACATGCTCGTCTTCACGTTTTACCCACAAGGAGGTGTTGACATGGGAGAAAACGGCTGGGCCAAGACCAGCACTCGTTACCAGCAGAAACTGATCTCGAACCCAGAACAGGTGGTGTTTCCTGTTGGACTTGTGGCCTGAACTACACCTATTCAAATACAGGGAATAAGTTTCATAAGCAAAAATGGATGGGCTATGGGATCTCCCAGTTCCCTATTGTGGCCAACCTTTACAGGAGGAGGTAGATAGTAGAAACACAGGCGCTTAGAATACGTTAAGGCGCATAGCACCCAGCCATGGTTCAGATATGTTGATGACACCTGGGTTAAATCCACCAGAAGGAAGCTCACAAGCTGTTCACAGAACACAGTGTAATGCGTGGACCACAAACATTAAATTTCACAAGGGGAAGAGGGACAAAACAACAACTGGAGCTTTCTTGGACTGCTTTGAGTAGAAGTTAAGGAAACATGGTAAAATGGATAGTAGAGGTTTACAGAAAAAAAAACCAAAACACACACAGATCAGTATTTGAGTTTCGACCTCCCCCAGTTAGATCACAAAGGCTGGGGGTTCATCAGAACCCGGGACAAACACAGAGCGCGTGAGAACATCCCCATAGACAGAGGCGAAGGCTAAAGAAGAATGAAACATCTCAGAGGCAGCCCTTTAAAACTTGTGGATATACGCCCAGACTGGGCCTTGTCCAAAAGAAGAGAGAGGAAGAACAGAAACGAATCCAAACAGTGTGAAGGCGGAAAAAAGCAAGAGGGAGGAAGAACATGAGTCATCCCAATATGTGCAGAGGGTCTCCGAGAAATTAAGAAGAATTTTCAAAAAACCATACGTTATGCCGTGCTGCTTTAAACCGAACAACAACATGGCAAGGCAGCATGGTAATGAACGAAAGACACCCCATACCAAAACACAAGAGAAAGCGCAGGGACATCTCAATATGCAAGTGCAGTTGCAGTGAGAAGAGATTATGATTTGATGTAGAGGGGAGAAAAAACAGGCAACTGCATCAACGTAGGCCCACACAGAAGAGCAATTCCTAGGGTCAGGACTACAGCCGTTGTATCTGCATCTTAAGGGATTAAGGTACATCCTTCGAAGATGTATGAAATACTGGCAGCAAGGACGTGACTGGTTCAAGAGAAGGTGTGTAAGGAGCGCCATTTGATGTGAAAATAAAGAAAACACAAGACTAATGAGGGGGGGGGTTAGACACCATGTCTGCCATGTGCGAATGTGTATTAACACACTTACTCTGGGCGGTGTCCTATAAGACCTCTTAGCCACTATTAATCACCCCGTAACCGGGCTGTGATATGCTGTAATGTGCTGGTAGCTAGCGCAGGAGATTCCAGGGTACAATCATTGCCACCAGAATGTTTTTGTACAAGTCATTTGAGATTGAGAAGAAACGCCAGTCGGATGATAGTGAAACAGTCCTTCGCAAGAAACTTCATTTCAAGGCCACTTTGATATAATTGGAATAAAACAGAGTTAGAAATCAAACTGAGTAAAAGCCGTGTTTATTAAAATCAGCATTCTACCTCATCATGAAAACAAAATCCCTATTTATTTAGCGCAGTCTATTTTAACGGGATGGACAATAATGACTCCATTGTAAATTTAGATACATATTCTCACTTTGTGTCATTATCCCAATGTACCAAGTATGTTGGAGATTCTCTACTTGTAACAGAGGACAAGTCATTTATACAGCAGGATGTGGATTACAAGGGTCTTTAGGGCCTTCCTGAACCCAGGGTAGACAGTTCTTGGTGTACACTCCTCGCATCTAGAACTGTAAATACACGAAATAAAGAGGTTGGGCGTGTTTGTGTATTAATTTGGCTTCTTTACACCACAATGTGTAAAAGAGAAATATTTGTATCTGTGTTCTGTAATCTAATGCTGGTCACACATTATTTACAATATTCAGCAATCTTGTGGATTCCAAACAGGTTGATTTTGAGGTTCACTCCCTGAGGCCTGTGCCACAGTCAGGTAAGTGTTAATCCAATAAGAAGTAGGTAGGGAGGCACACTCCAGTAAGGATTAATAACAAATGTTCATTTATTAAATGCTCAACATGCAAGTTATACACACAACGTTTCGGGGGGGTCCAACCCCTTTCCTCATGAATGAAAATGAACATTTGTTATTAATCCTTACTGGAGTGTGCCTCCCTACCTACTTCTTATTGGAATCACACATTATTTACTCATTTAGATAGATGAGACATTTGTTTATTTAATCTAATGTCTAAATAGTGAGTTCTTTAAGTTTTAAGTCAGTATCAGGTCTTTCTACAAATGAAATAATAAATATAGGGATATGCTGCTCAAACCTTTATTCAAAAATATTTTCAGGTGTGTATATATATATATATATATATCTATCCACCCTCTCAATACATTTTTTTATATAGGTTAATCAACCCCATATGCATTTTTCATTACTCTAACCATTATAAAAATGTGTCTAACATTACAAACCACAATCCCTCACTGCAGCTGTCTCCTTTACTTCTTCAGCAAAGTAGGAAGTGAAAATCACATGTGTAATGGCCAATGTCTAATGGACATTCCTTAAGCTGATGTTACGGCCAATGCCTGTTTATGGTCCAGAAAAGTGATATTTGTACCTGGTATGGTGTTGACAATCCTCTTGAGCATGTGACATTGACTCTGACCCTACAGTTTTTATCTACCTGCTTAGAATTCCCATGTAGATATGTAGGTATATGGGACAGGGAGATCTTTAAAAGAAATAGGCTTAATGTAATAGATCTACTGAAATAGATAAGTAAGGGACTTGATTGTGCAGAACTGATACTATTAAGATAAAATATAAATCAATATTCCACTTACAGTTTGATTATATCCCTTCCACTTTATAGAGTCCAAACTGATGTTTATCTGCTGATCTAATGCAGTCCAGGGTGTGATTGTTCCAATAACATTACAAATACGAAATCCCTCTGGTGTTTGTATTAAGTTACATATTTTATAGTAGGTTAGAAACTCTTCTCTCCTATCAAAATCTATATTTTCACCTTTACTCATTTTATATTTCCATTTGTTCAGATAATGGTGCAGCTGTAAAGTTAGAAATGGGTCGTCAATAATTATTATTATTATTATTATTATTATTATTATTATTATTATTATTATGTAGTATTATTACAATTGAACCCTGTCTCTATAATAACACAATGTGTGCACCTTGGGGTGTGTGGTCTATTATACTAAATGGGACCATTGAACGAAGGTTGGAGAGGAACATCCTTCTATTTAAACCAAAAATATCCAAATTGTTATGAAACTAGAATTCTTACAGTTACTTGACATAGTAACTTATTCATTAAAGGGGTGCTGGTTGGAGCATTTACTTGCTCTTTGCTGGTTTGCGCGGGACTCGTGTCTTCTTGCGCGTAGGCAAACTGGAATATAGACATACAATGCTCATTTTCCAGGTTGACTCCCCAATAGGACAAATCATTCAGAAAAGATTTTCCAGAGAGGAATTTTTTTATCTGTACGCTGAAGGTCATATTTAGATTAACCAGTGCTGATTCACCTAACTAAACCCTGCCTAACTTTTTTTTTAAAGAGGCACCAATCTGGTGTGAACCAATATTAGGATATTTAGATATGGCGATGATGGCATGTTGACCACGGGATTAAATGCATTGGTACCAATATACAAATTTCCTTCAGATATATACATGAATATAATTGCATTAATTTGAATTACTTTGTTCATTTTTCCAGTTTGTCTCCACATTAAGTTTCTACAAACTTTTTGGATTTTGTATTTGCCATGACCAAGCGAACCAAGAACCAGCTCTATTTACCCAACCTGACCCTGGAGATTCCATTATAGTCAGATTCCTGTGGAGATGGTGCGGAAACGCTTGTAAGGCGCGCGTCTTACAGACATTATAAGGTACCAGGGAAAACCAGTTCACAATTACTCTGTGTGGGAAATAGAACATTGCTGGATTTATGGGAGATTTGACTTCAGAGGATAACATTACCCATAGCCCAGATCTGAGTTGTACGGATATTACAGGCTAACAAAAATGTTTTAATCAATAATACCAATTGGATTAAAGTCTAGAGTGAAAAGAAATTAGAAGGGTGGAATAAATGTTGATATGTTGTCAATAATGGGCTAAACCTGCCATAATGATAGGACATGGGAAGGAACCATTATTTTAATGGTCTCCATGTAGTCACACACCCTCACAATGCCTACATGATGCTAATTAAACAAACTGACCAAAGAGGAGTCAAAACAGACCCAGAAACGGAAGCACAGACCTATAAACATTAGAACATGAACATTAACCAACCGTACCTGGCTAAATCACATTAAGATCTATTTACCCAAACCCTTTATAACCTGTATAATCTCTACCCAATAAAGTGTCACAAATTAATATAAATACAATATAAACTAAACATCCCTTTCATAAAAGCAGGATAAAAAATAGCCCTGGGCCTCAAGAGGGTAAAATAGGATCGGCGGCTTTTTAAATGATCACTTAGTCCAGTTAAACAGTTAATAGTAATCCAATAGATACACTGGAATCACAGTTTGGCATTGCTCTTGGTAAAGTCAGGAGTGTCAGGAGAATTACCAAATAGTAACATTACTACTTTAAAGTTTATATTGATTTATATGGGAATTGGTGACACGTTAATCGGGTAGAAGATATACAGGTTAATAAAGGGTTTGGGTTAATAAACTTAATTGATTTTTAAGCCAGTAATGTTGGTTATGTCATTCTAATGTTATAGGTCGGTGGGGCTGTTTCTGGGTCTTTTGGGACTCTCTTTGGGTCAGTGTGTTTAGCTTATTCTACTATTTTACCCCAGTAGGCACAGCACTAGAAAGGTGCTAGGACCGTTACCAAGGGTATTAAAGTATGTGTGTGCGAAGTAATATGCATGGAAATGTACTACATGTGCATAGAGTGGTAGGGAAAGAGAATAGGGAAGAAAAAAGAGCAGCGCGCAAGAAGCAGAAGAGAGCAAAAAAGAAAGCAAGCAAAAAGAGCAAGAGATAGAAGCAAGAAGAAATAGAGGAGAAGCTAAAGAGAGCAAGAGATAGAAAGCAAGGCAGACGAGGAGCGAAAGAAGCAAGCGAGAGACGAAGAGGCAGCAGAAGAAAGCAGCAATAAAGCAGCGAAGCAGTAGCAAGACAAGAAAAGCAAGCCTAAAAGGAAGCAGCTAAGCAGGAGCAGGCAGACGACGCAGCCAACAGCAAAAAGCTAAACAAAAAAGAGCTAGCAAAAAAGGAGCAAAGAAGCAAGCAGAGAAGCGAGAGAGCAAGCAAAGAGAGAGCGCAAGAAGGGGCAGAGAGCAAAGAGAAAGCAGAAAAGAATAGCAAGCAAGAGTAGAGAGAACCAAGAGAGAGCTAGAGCCCAGCAAGAAGAACAAAAAGACAGAGGCATAGCGAGAAAGAGAGAACAGGAAGAGAGAAAAGCAAAATGGGAGAAAAGAAGCAAGCAGAGCAAGCAGAAGCAGCACAGCAGAAGAAAGCAGAGCAAGCAGCAGAGAGGCAAGCAAAAAAGAAGAAGCAAGAGACAAAGACCCAAAGGCAAAGCGCCACGAAGTAGAGCAAAGAGAGCAGAAGAGATAGGCAAAGAAGAGAGCAAAGAGAGCCAGCAAACAGCACTAAGAGAAGAGCAGCAGGCGCAGCAAAGAGAAAGCCAGACGAAGAAAAGCCAGCAAGAAAGAGCATCAAGAATCCAGAAAGAAAGCGCAAGAGAGAAGCAAACAGAACGGCCAGAAGCAAAAAGCAAGAAGAGCATAGAGTCAGAGAAACCCTAGCAAAGCAAATAGAGCACAAGCCAGAGAACAGCAGACGAGCAGAGGCAGCAGCAGCCAAGCAGTCAAGAGCACAGAGCCACCAGAGCAGCCGAAAGCGAAGAGCAAGCAGCAAGAAGCAAGCCAGAGAAGCAGAGAAGAGAAAGCCAAGCAGCACAGCAGCAGCAGCACGAAGAAGAAAGGGCCAAAGAAGAAGATAGCATAAGAATGCAAGCCAGCAGCAGCATACAAGGCAGCTAAGCAAGCAGCATCAAAGAGCATCAAAGCCAAAGCAAAGCAAGAAGTAAGCATATCAAAAACGGAAAAAAAAGCAAAGAGAAAGAAGAAAGCAGAAGAAGCAGCAAACAGACGAGGTGGTCATCAAAGAGCCAGAAGCAGATTAGGGAGCAAGCAGAGAGAAAAAGCAGAGAGCTTAGCCAAAGAGCAAGCAGAAGAAGCAGCAATGCGCAAGCAAGCAGAAGCAAAGAGCACCAGAACGAGGCCAAGAGAGCAAAACAGAAGCAGAAGCAAGAGAAACAGAGACAGAAAAGCAGCAAGAGAAGAAAAGCAGAAGAGAAGCAAAGCAAAATAGCAGGAAGGAAAGCAGCATAGGATTGAGCCAGAAGAGCAGAGTCCAGCAAAAAAGAGGCAGCATAAGCAAGAGAGAGAGCAGCAAGCAGCAGAATAGAAGCAAGGTAGGATCAAGGGACCTGTCAGCAGAAGACAGTACTGGAGCGATTGTAGCAGGTTACAAATGTACGTTTCCCTGCATGCTCTGATGTTTGCTCCGTATATACTCGAGTATAAAACCGAGTTTCCAGGCTGAAAAAACGCCTTCGAAAACATCAGACTCGGTTATATACTGCGAGTCGTACATACTGAGCATCTCCGGCAGCACCACACGATCTTTTTGTTCTGGCTAGCGGCGCCCGCGGCAGTGAGTAGCCGGAGCGCAGTACCACCAGTCGGTGCACCAGGAATGCCAGGATACCAGCTCTTTCTGCAAGATGGGATACCGCACCTTACCTGCAAGTGCTAAGGATACCGCACCTACCGCAACTGACCTTGAGAGACCACAGGAGAAGACAGGTACAAATGAAATGGTGGGAGGGGAGTGGGGGCATTCAAGGTGTTGGAACTACAACTCCCAGCAGCTTTATTAGCGGGAGTTGTAGTTTCCAAAACATCTTGAACTGCCAGTGAGGGTGGCATTCAGAGTTTGGAAAACTACAAACTCCAGCAGTGCTTATTAGCTGCGGGTTCGTAGTTTCCAAACATCTTGACATGCCAAGTTTCTACCCTCGGTTTATAACGAGTCAAACAACTTTTATTAGGATTTGATTTAGGTGAAATGGGGACTCGGTTTATACGGGGGTCGGTTACTCGAGTATATAGCGGTAATTGAATGAAAAGGAGGTAAGACATGGCTCTTAATCCCGTTCTTCAATTAACACTGAAAAACATACGTCTTAATGATGAAAATAATTATGTAAAATACCCTTCATCGTTACCCTTTAAATGTATACAGTGGATTAATAACTTTTAATATGAATTTAATTTAAAAAAACATTTATCAAATTGAACTGGACAACATGCTGAGATAGAGTAAAACAATTCAGTAATTGTTTCTTAATGATCATCACAGATAAGTCAAGGGCTTCGAGTCATTCACTCAGTGACAGAGCATCACTTTCCCGTATCTATTCCGACAGCACCAAGTGATGAATTTAATATTTTATTCTAGTAAAATTACTTGAAACATTTGGTTGGAACTGGTTGGGATTACATCTGATGATATCATGGAGAGAGAGAACTTCAACTACTGACTAAAATATCTCTCCAGTCCGGAATCTGTATTGAGGTCACATTAAGATGGGAAATTAAGGAACATTGTTCAGATAATATCCTGATTATAACAGACGATAAACAACATTATACATAATCTCCTTCCGCCTGTAATTATAGTGTGTGGAACCTCAGATGAAGTTATCGCTTCAGATTCTTTTTACGACTTGATGTAATCCACAGAGAAGACTTTGATTTTTTTTCCTAACTGATAAACACAGGATCTTTTTTTGGAAAATTTTCATTCTTTGGTAGTTTTATATTAATTCCACATCAAACTACATAGTAGAAAATACTGAAGGACAATTTTTTTTAAAATCTCCATCCGTCAAAAATCCAGATGATGAGATGGTTGAAGATATTTGGATGTATAATTTTTAATTGCTTGTCAAAATCCCAAATAAAAATGATATGTTTCAATATAAATACAAGTAAATCCCATAACTGCAAAGGGGAGGAACGTCTCACAGATAATCATGGTTAAAATCCGGAATCTTTTATCCCAGTGTTTACCTTGCAGTGAATATGATGTCCCTCGCTCTACATGAAATGACCATCTCACTTACTGGGACATCATCAGAGATAGAGGAGAATGTACAATTACAAGCACCAGGTAAAACTAATACAAAGACACGGTAAGCTTTATACAATTATATATATTATCAATGCAGTGTAGTCCGATGATAACAAGTACAGTCGTCTATATTCATGCTAATGGCCCAAACAAGGTGCCTACTGATATAGTCACAGCACAATAAGCCAGGTAGTATAATCCAGCCTGTTGGTAATTAAACAAAGATTGACTGATCAGCTAAACTCAAAAACATGAATATGCTAATGGTTATTTATTAACTATAGTAATAAAATACTCTATCTCACCTTAAAACTACAGTAAGTAGTAACAACAGGTTAATAATACTTTATAGGTTGTATTGCCTGATGTATCACAATAACAGTATGCTGGTTTTAAATTGTTTCTATTTTGAAAATAAAAAAAATATAAAGTCTACAATAAAGTTAAAAGAAAATAATTGTTAGTTTAAATTGAATGTGCGTCAATTGGGTCTGTAATGTCTATTTAGAATGATTGTAATCCTGGTCTATGTACAAAGTGAATCTCTACTGGAGAAGGATCTAGTAGTAATAGTAGATAATAGGGTTGGTTAGTAGCAAACAGTAAAAGAGCTAAGAAGATATGGACATGTATATAGAAAGGTATAAAGATAAAAACATTTACAGTGTGTGTTAAGGTTGTTTAACATGAGAGAAGAGGCACTTGCATTGGTGTTATGATCACTTTATAAACACCTTCTTATAACAGAAGGCATCTTGCAGTCTCATGCTATATGAATAGCATTGCCCACAAAACCTAAGAAACAAGAAGCAATTCTTACTCCCATGTTCCCCAGAGTAAGGGGCTGAATATGCAAAATACTCCTTTATGTCCCTTAGCTTATGCATGTGTCCAGACAACTGGTAACAACATGCAATACAGCCTATTGTATAGAGCCCACTCATCTGACCTGCAGACATGTTTCAATCTGTTAGATCTCTCAGTGCAAGATACAGATTCATGCTCTATGTGTGTAGGACTTGTGGTATACAGAGACAAGGCCAGCTAGAAGCTTAGGGAGAGAGGGGCCAAAGGAGAAAAACCCCTCCACTGAGCATAAAAATAGAGAAAACACCTTTTTATAAAGAAGGCATCTCTGCAGTCTCATGCATATGAATAGCATTGCCCACAAAACCTAAGAAACAAGAAGTAATTTCTTACTCCCAGGTTCATCAGAGAAAGGGACGGAGATATGCAAAATATTCCTTAATGTCCCTGAGCTTATGCACTGACCTTTTATGCTCAGTGGGGGGCTATTTCCTCTTTTTGGCCCCCCTCTCAGTATGTCAGGTAAACCCGAGGACACGGTACTTATAGATTCATTTGATAATATTAATAATTGGTTGCACCAGGAATTCTTCAGTTTCCCATTTTTCTCAGGAAGGATTTCCCCCATATAGTTCAAACTGGATATTTCTATGTTTTGTCTTCTTCTGGATAAAATGTTATGGATCATAAATTAGCTTAATAGGTTAAACAAGGTGGGTGGATGTTTTTGTTCAACCTTAAAGGGTATCTCCACTGGTAAAACCTCCTTTTTCACCTTGGGGTGTGTTGTCTATTATAGTAAATGGGACCAATGAACGAAGGTTGGAGAGGAACATCCTTCTATTTAAATCAAAAATAACCAAATTGTTATGAAACTAGAATTCTTACAGATACTTGACATAGTAACTTATTCATTAAAGGGTATCTCCACTGGTAAAACCCCCTTCTTTCTATTTCGTTTTATTGAAGAACGGGAGATAAAGGAGCTGTGTCTCACCTCTCGTTTTTCAATAAAACCTTCAGGAGCCGGGAATGAAGGGAAGGAACTTACCAGTCTCTCGCTCCCCTGCAGCTTCATCTAACAGGTCCCATCGTGCTAAGTAGTCTATGCGCATGCACAAATGCACAAGCCCATAGAGTCCATCAGGACCTGTTAGATGAAGCGGTGGAGGAGCGAGAGACCGGTAAGTTCCTTCCCTTCATTCCCGGCTCTTGCAGGTTTTATTGAAGAACGGGAGGTGAGACCCAGCTCCTTTATCTCCCGTTCTTCAATAAACGAAATAGAAAGAAGGGTGTTTTACCAGTGGAGATCCCTATTATTATTATTATTATTATTATTATTATTATTATTATTATTATTACAGTGTATATTTTTATTTTTACAGTGTATATTATTAATATTATTATTACAGTGCATATTATTACACAGTGTATATTATTATTATTTCTCAGTGTATATTATTATTATTATTATTACAGTGTATGTTATTATTATTATTATTATTATTATTATTATTATTGTTGTTGTTGTTGTTGTTGTTGTTGTTGTTGTTGTTGTTATTATTATTATTACAGTGTATATTATTATTATTATTATTATTATTATTATTATTATTATTATTATTATTATTATTATTGTTATTGTTATTATTATTATTATTACAGTGTATATTGTTGTTATTATTACACAGTGGATATTGTTATTATTACACAGTGTATATTATTATTATTATTATTATTATTATTATTATTATTATTACAGTGGATATTGTTATTTTTACACAGTGGATATTGTTATTTTTATACAGTGGATATTGTTATTATTACTTAATGAATAAGTTACTATGTCAAGATCTGTAAGAATTCTAGTTTCATAACAATTTGGATTTTTGTGTATAAATAGAAGGATGTTCCTCTCCAACCTTCGTTCATTGGTCCCATTTAGTAGTAAAGACCACACACCCCAAGGTGCACACATTGTGTTATTATAGAGACAGGGTTCAATTGTAATAATACTATAATATAATAATAATAATAATAATAATATAATAATAATAATAATAATAATAATAATAATACAACAACAACAACAACAACACAACAACAACAAACAACAACAATAATAATAATAATAATAATAATAATAATAATATATATAATAATAATATAATAATTATTGACCCATTTCTAACTTTACAGCTGCACCATTATCTGAACAAATGGAAATATAAAATGAGTAAAGGTGAAAATATAGATTTTGATAGGAGAGAAGAGTTTTAACCTACTATAATATATGTAACTTAATACAAACACCAGAGGGATTTCGTATTTGTAATGTTATTGGACACATCACACCTGGACTGCATTGATCAGCAGATAAACATCAGTTTGGACTCTATAAAGTGGAAGGGATATAATCAAACTGTAAGTGGATATTGATTTATATTTTATTTAATAGTATCAGTTCTGCACAATCAAGTCCCTTACTTATCTATTTCAGTAGATCTATTACATTAGCCTATTTTTTTAAAGATCTCCCTGTCCCATATACCTACATATCTACATGGGAATTTAAGCAGGTAGATAAAAACTGTAGGGTCAGGTCAATGTCACATGCTCAAGAGGATTGTCAACACCATACCAGGTACAAATATCACTTTTCTGGACCATAAACAGGCATGGCCGTAACATCAGCTTAGGAATGTCCATTAGACATTGGCCATTACACATGTGATTTTCACTTCCTACTTTGCTGAAGAAGTAAAGGAGACAGCTGCAGTGAGGGATGTGGTTTGTAATGTTAGACACATTTTTATAATGGTTAGAGTAATGAAAATGCATATGGGGTTGATTAACCTATATAAAAAAAGTATTGAAGGGTGGATAGATATATATATATAAATATACACACCTGAAAATATTTTTGAATAAAGGTTTTGAGCAGCATATCCCATATTATTATTTCATTTGTAGAAAGACCTGATACTGACTTAAAACTTAAAGAACTCACTATTTAGACATTAGTTAAATAACAAATGTCTCATCTATCTAAATGAGTAAATATGTGTGATTCCAATAAGAAGTAGGTAGGGAGGCAACTCCAGTAAGGATTAATAACAAATGTTCATTTTCATTCATGGAGGAAAGGGGTTGGACCCCCCCGAAACGTTGTGGGTATAACTTGCATGTTGAGATTTAATAAATGAACATTTGTTATTAATCCTTACTGGAGGTTGCCTCCTACCTACTTTATTGGATTAACACTACCTGACTGTGGCACAGGCCTCAGGGAGTGAACCTCAAATCAACCTGTTTGGAATCCACAAGATTGCTGAATATTGTAAATAATGTGTGACCAGCATTAGATTACAGAACACAGATACAAACTTTCCTTGCAGCTAATGACAATAAATACAATGCATAGAAATAAAATAGAGTTCTGATGCACCTAATTCCATTCTAATTACATACAAGTTATACTTTCATTGAGTTATGTCCTTTGTAACTGCCTAGAAGGCCAACATCAAGGAGGTTGCTGCTTCAATGTTGACATTGACACTGGTGTTTAGCAGGTTTGATTAAAAGATATAAACTTATATGTGGGATTCAGTTGCATTCATATGTAAACTTAAAAGAAACCTGCCTCGTCTTAATCTTTAAATAAATA
>JAACNH010003612.1:0-28003 GCA_019447015.1 Hymenochirus boettgeri
TGGCTGTAAATGTATGACCGTGGCTGTAAATGTATGATCGTGGCTTTAAATATATGACTACGGCTGTAAATGTACGACCGTGGATAGAACAAAAGAAGAAACGGCACTGCATCAACCAGGAAAAGAACAAGAGAACTCCGGATACAACATGAATGAATGAATGAATGAAATCACAGCTTTAATAACAATACGCCTGACGCATTTCAGACCTCCCGGTCCTTAATCATAGGCCTATGATTAAGGACCGGGAGGTCTGAAACGCGTCAGGCGTATTGTTAATAAAGCTGTGATTTCATTCATTCATGTTGTATCCGGAGTTCTCTTGTTCTTTTCCTGGTTGATGCAGTGGCGTTTCTTCTTTTGTTGTATCCGTGGGATTAGGTCTTAAGCGACGGACATGGGGCACTCTGCACCTGGGTCACCAAGAAGCACGGGTAAGTCCCGAATATATATTGTTGAATTCCTACTGGAAGTGTTCTATCTTGCTATCTGGAAGAACGAAGGGTCTGGGGTTTCTTACACCCGGACCATCCTTATAAGAGTAAGCATTATAAGAGTCACATTTCATGAAATTGGATCCTTATTTTTGATTATTCTAAATGTACGACCGTGGCTGTAAATGTATGACCGTGGCTGTAAATGTACGACCGTTGGCTGTAAATATATGACTGTGGCTATAAATGTACAAACATGGCTTGTTAAATGTATGACCGTGGATGAAAATGTACGACGTGGTTTGTAAAGTATGACCGTGGATGGAAAAGGGTATGACCGTGGCGTTGTAAATGTACACCGTTTGGATTGTGTAAATATATGACTGTGCGTAAAATGTTACAACGTGGCTGGAAAGATGAATGTGGCTGTAAAGGTATGATCGTTTGGCTTAAATATATTGACTACGGCGATAATGATAAAACGTGGCTGTAAATGTATGGACCGTGGCTGTTAATGTATGACGTGGCTGTAAATGTATGACCCTGGCTGTATTGTAAATATAGACTGCTGGCGGTAAATGTACAACTGTGGCTGTAAAATGCTTAGACCGTGGCTGTTGTAAATGTGTAACCGGGGACTATAAAATGCTAGACGTGGCTGGGAAAATGAGAACACCGTGGCAGGAAATATAGGACTTTGGATGTAAATGTATAACTGTGACTGTTAAAATTCTAGACTGTGGCTGTAACATATTAGCCGTGGCTGTAAATGTTTGGACTGTGGCTGTAAAATGTACAACTGTGCTGTAAATGCTAGAACGGGATGTAAATATAGACTGGGGCTTGTAATATCAGATGTGACTGGAAATGCTAGACCTTGGCTCTTTTGTAAATGTTAGAAGTGACGGTAAATGCTAAACCGTGGCTGTAAATGTGAGACTGTGACTGGTAAATGCTAACCCGTGGCTGAAAGGTTCGACTGTGACTGGTAAATGGCTAGACCGTGGCTGTACATGTAGGGACGTGACTCTGTAAATGCTAAACCGTGGCTGTAAATGTTAGAATGTGCCTGTAAATGCTTAGACGTGGACCTGTAATGTTAGGACTGTGACGTAAAGCTAAACCGTTGGCTGTAAATGCTTGTGAAGTTATCATTCATCCAGGTCATGGTTATCTGTGTAATCAATTAGATAAACTGGACTTGAATGTAGTTTGAAGACGTTTCGCTAGTCAATGACGGAATGGCTTTCGCAATTCAGAATGACTTGTACAAAAATCTGTGGCAATGCGGACCCTGGAAAATCCCAAGTAGCATATTCACAGCCAGGGTAAGGATACATTATGTGGTTGTTATTTTAAGTACCAATAATGACTTGGTACATTACGGCCCTCTCATTACCGGTAGTACAAACCCGCCCGTATCGGGTTTTTCTGAATTTAGAATTTTGCCCCTGGTTTCAACGTGGAATTTCTGTGAAGAAGTCAAATCACCATCTACATTTATGATTGGAATGAATGGTAATTGTACTATAGTACCGTATGGTAATTTACAGCCGGACGAACATTTAAGTACGTCCGTGGCGGTAAACGTACGACCGTGGCTGTAATGTAAATGTACGACCGTGGCTGTAAATTTACGACCGTGGCTGTAATGTAAGAACGTGGCTGTAAATGTATGACCAGTGGCTTAAAATATTTGACTATGGCTGTAAATGTACACCAGTGGCTGTGTTGAAATGTAGACAGTGCTTGTAAATGTATAACGATGGCCTGGAAATGTAGATTGTGGCTTCAATATATGACTAGGGCGTAAATGTATGACCGTGGCTTTAAATATCTGACCTAAGGCTGGAATGTACGACCGTTGGCAGTAAGTAAGTAAAAAAATATGACCGTGGCGGTAAATGTACGACCCGTGGCTGATGTAAATGTACGACCAAGGCGAGTAAAGTATGACCTGGCTGTAAATGTATGATCGTTGGCTTTCACTATTGAGACGGCTAAATGTACGACAGGTGGATAGAACAAAGAAGAAACGGCACTGCATCAACCAGGAAAAGAACAAGAGAAACTCCGGAACAACATGAATGAATGAAGAATGAAATCCCACAGCTTTAAAAGTCAAGAGCTGAGCATTTCAGACCTTCCCGGTCCTAATCATAGGCCTCTGATTTAAGGACCGGGAGGTCTGAACGCGTCAGGCGTATTGTTAATAAAGCTTGTGATTTCATTTCATTCATGTTGTATCCGGAGTTCTCTTGTTACTTTTCCTGGTGAGCAGTGCGTTTTTTTTTGTTGTATCCGTGGGATTAGGTCTTAAGCGACGGAAAATGGGGCACTCTGCACGGGTCACCAAGAAGCAAGTGTAAAAGTCCCGAATATAATGTTGAATTCCTACTGGAAAGTGTTCTATCTTGCTATCTGGAAGAACGAAGGTCTGGGGTTTATTAAACCCGGCCATCCTTATAAGAGTAAGCCCTTATAAGAGTCACATTTCATGCAAATTGGATCCTTATTTTGATTATTCTAAATGTAGACAGCCGTGGCGTTGTAAATGAGGACCGTGGCCGGTTAAATGTACGATCCGTTGGCTTGTTAAATATATGGACTGTGGGCTATAAATGTACAACAGTGGCTGTAATGTATGGACGTGGCTGTAAATGTACGCCCGTGGCTGTAAATGTAATGACCGTGGCGTAACTGTATGAACGTGGCTGTAAATGTACGACCGTTGTGCTGTAAATATTGGACTTGCTGTAAATGTACAACCGTGGCTGTAAATGTATGATGAATGTGGCTGTAAATGTATGATCGTTTTGGCTTTAATATATGGACTACGGCTCGGAAATTGTACAACCGTGGCTGTCTGTGTAAATGTATGAACGTGGCTGTAAATGTATGGACCGTGGCTGTAAATGTATGGACCCTTGGCTTGTAAATATAGACTGTGGCGGGTAAGGTAAATGTTACAACTGTGGCGAAATGCTAGACCGCTGGCTGGAAATGTATAACCGGGACTAAAATTGCTAGACCGTGGCTGGTAAACTATTAGACCGTGGCAGTAAATATTAGGGACTGTGGCCTGTAAATGTATAACGGGACTGTAAATTCTAGCTGTGGCTGGTAATTTGTAAATATTAGCTGTGGCTGTAAATGTTTAGACTGTGGCTGAAATGTACACTGTGACTGTAAATTGCTAGACCTGGCGGTAAATAGTAGGAAGGGGGCTCTGTAAATATCAGACTGTGACTGTAAATGCGAGACCTTGGCTTTGTAAATGTTAGACTGTGACGGTAAATGCTAAACAGTGGCGTAAATGTTAGAATGTGATGTAAATGCTTAAAACCGGGCTGTAAAATGTGTAGACTGTGACTGTAAATGCTCGACCGTGGATGTAAATGTTAGACTGTGACGGTAAATGCTAAACCGGGGCTGTAAATTTGCTTGTGAAGGTCTCATTCCTCAGGTCATGGTTATCTGTGTATTCAATAGATCAACTGGACTTGAAATGTAGTTCTGAAGACGTTTCGGCTATCATCCGACGCATTTCTCAATTCAGAATGACTTGTACAAAAAATTGTGGAATATGTACCTGGAAAATCCCATTAGGGCATATCACAGCCAGGCTGTTAAGGTACATATGTGTTTGTTTTGTTAATTTTAAGTTAGTACCCAATAATGACCGCGTGACATTACGGCCCATCATTACCGGTTAGTACAAACACGCCGTATCGGAGTTTCTTGATTTAGAATTTTTGCCCTGGTTTCACGTGGAATTTCTGTGAAGAAAGTCAAAACTTCACCATCACATTTATGATTGGAATGTAATTGTACTTAGTACGTATGGTAATGTAAAGCCGGACGACATTAATGTAAGTCCGTGGCTGAAACGTACGACCGTGGCTGTAAAGTACGGGACCGTGGCTGTAAATTCCGACCGTGGTGAAAGGTACGAACGTGGCTGTAAATGTATGACGTGGTGGCTTTAAATATATGACGATGGCTTGTAAATGTACACCAGTGGTGGTAAATGTCCGGACAGTGGCTAAATGTATGAACGTGGCTTTGGATTGTAAATGTAGGAATGTGGCTTTAAATATATGACTCTAGGGCTTGTAATGTATGACAGTGCTTTAAATATAGACTAAGGCGTAAATGTACGACCGTTGGCAGTTAACTATAGGACCGTGGCTGTAAAGTACGACGTGGCGTAAAATGTACGACCATGGCTTGGAAATGTCTGACCGTGGCTTGTTAAATGTATGAATCGTGGCTTTAAATATATGACTACGGCTGTAAATGTACGACCGTGGATAGAAACAAAAGAAGAACCGGCATGCATCAACCAGTGAAAGGAACAAGAGAAACTCCGGATACAACATGATATGATGAAATGAATGAAATCACAGCTTAAGAAATACGCATGACGCATTTCAGACTCACGCGTCCTTAACATAGGCCTATGATTTAAGGGACAGGGGAGGTCTGAACGCGGCAGGCGTATTGTAAATTAAAGTGTGATTTTCATCATTCATGTTGTATCCGGAGTTCTCTTTTCTTTTCTCCTGGTTGATGCAGGGCGTTCTTCTTTTGTTTGTATCCGTGGGATAGGTCTTAAGCGCGGACATGCGGCACTCTGCACCTGGGTCACCAAGACGCACGGGTAGTCCCGAATAGATATTGTTGAATTCCTAACGGAAGGTTCATATCTTGTGCTATATGGAAGAACGAAGGGTCTGGGGTTTAATTACACCAGGACCATCCTTTAATGAGTAGCATATAAGAGTCACATTTCATGAAATTGATCCTTATTTTTGATTATTCTAAATGTACGACCGTGGCTGTAAATGTATGACCGTGGCTTGTAAAAAAAAAATGTACGAACGTTGGCCTGTAAATATATGACTGTTGGCTTATAATGTACAACCCAGTGGCTGTAAATGTAGACCGTGGCTGTATAATGTACGACCGTTGCTGTAAATGTATGACCGTGGCTGTAAATGTATGACCGTGGGCTGTAAATGTACGGACGTTGGGTGGGTAATATATGACTGTGGCTTGTAAATGACAACCGGGACTGTAAATGGTATGAATATGGCTGTAAATGTATGATCTGGCTTTAAATATATGACTACGGCTGTAAAGGTACAACCGTGGCTTGTAAATGTATGACCGTGGCTGTAAATGTAGGACGTGGCTGTGTAAATGTATGACCATGGCTTGTTTAAATATATGACTGTGGCGTAAATGTACAACTGTGGTGTAAATGCTAGACCGTGGCTGTTAAAATATAACCGGGACTATAAAGCTAGACCGTGGCTGTAAAAATTAGACCGTGGAAAGTAAATATTAACTGTGGCTCTGTAAATGTATAACTGTGACTGTTAAATTCTAGACTGTGGCTGTTCAATTTAGCCGTGGCTGTAAATGTTTAGAGTGGTGTAAATACAACTGTTGACTGTAAATGCTAGACGTGGGCTGTAAATATAGACTGGGGCTGAAATACAGACGTGACTGTAAATGCTAGACCTTGGCTGTAAATGTTTGACTTGGACTGATCTGTAAATGCTAAAACCGTGGCTGTAAATGTTAGAATGTGACTGTAATGCTTAAACCGTGGCTGTAAATGTTTAGACTGTGACTGAATGCTAGACCGTGGCTGGAAATGTTAGACCTGTGGCTGTAATGTAAACCGGGGCTGTAAAGTTAGACTGTGACGTAAATGCTATAGACCCGGTGGCTGTAAATGTTAGACTGTGAACTGAAATCTAAACCGTGGCTGTAAATGTTAGACTGTGAATGTAAATGCTAGGAACGTTGCTGTAAATGTTAGAATGTGACTGGAAATGCTAAACCTGGCTGTAAATGCTTGTGAAGGTTCTATTCATCCAGGTCATGGTATATCGTTGTATTCAATTAGATCAACTGGACTTGAAATGGAGTTCTGAAGACGTTTCGCTAGTCATCCGGACTGGCTTCTCCAATTCAGTACTTGTTACAAAAATCTGTGGCAAGTATGTACCTGGAATAATCCCAAGTAGCATTCACAGCCAGGTGTTAAGGGGTGTGATTGGATAGTGGACTAAGAGGTGTTATAGGAACACACCCAAACTGTCTGCCATGTTACAATGCTGTTTAACACCTTACGACTGGGGCGCGTCCTATAACACTCTTAGCCACTATCCAATCACACCCTAAACCTGGCTGTGTGGTGATATGTAATTGGGATTTGTCCAGGGGTACATAATTGCCACAGAGTTTTGTTACAAAGTCATTCTTGAATTGGAGGAAAGCCGTCGGAGGACTAGCGAAAGTCTTCAAGAAACTACATTTCAAGTCCAGTTGATCTAATATGAATACAACAGATTATACGTGGCTGTACAAATGTTAGACTTGGCTGTAATGTGGCCGACTTTAAAAATAAACCTGCGGTATTGGTGTTGGTAGATATCCCCGAGTTACTAAAAAATGCCCTCAGGGAATGCTGGGGAGTTTTAGTTGCAGTTTTCAAACCACGTGGAGAGAGGGACGCTAGTTTGATACCTGGTTTAATCTGATTATTGAATGACTGTGAATTCCATTGATAATGAGGGGGTTTTGTCAGAGAAACTGTTATCCCTTTTACTGGTATGAAACATACCAGTTATGACTTCGACCTTTTGGACGTACATTCCATACTCACGGAGAATTTCTTGCAGTATTGTTGGGGAAAATCTCACCAGCCGGTGTGCACGGAAAAGGCAAAAAAATGTTTAAAAGCAATAAAATTCAACATATTCTAAAAAATGGATGCATGATTAAAGCATTGATAAAAATAAAATCAATCCTTTGCCTCCTTTTTAAATTCAAATTATTAGAGAAAGTCGAGGAAATCATGCCTCTCAGTATCCATTGACAAAACAGTGGTTCTCCGTTAATAGTTATTCTATGTATTACAGTATTAAAGAGGTGGTTTTACAGAGGTTCGAAACCTCTAGAGAAAGAAGTGCAGCAGGAAGAGTGGTGATGGGACAACTGTGATGAAGGTTCCAATAGATATATTATACATTCGTTGACAGGTTAATAGTAGATTCAATCTTAGCCAGTTAAAAAAAGAGGTAAATTCACACTGGCCCCACTAATATTATGGGTTTGTTAGCGTGTGGTTAAGTCACATTTCCAGGGACCTGCCGCCATTCATATTAAAGCCACAGGCACCCCGATCTCCCTATTAGTGTTTGCGCTACTAGCAACGTGAAATTGCCGCCATGCTGAATTGGGGACTAAGGGGACGGGCTGCTTACCTCCTGGTTCAGCGATGCATAAATCACCTTAAGTCGCATTACAAAAAGGCAAAAACGCAATTCACAACATATGTCAACCTTTTATAGTGTGTATACACATATGTCAACCTTTATAGTGTTGATACACAATGTCAACCTTTTATTAGTGTTATACCATATGTTAACCTTTTATAGTGTTATACACATAGTAAACCTTTTATAGTGTTTATAAACATATGTTAAACCTTTTTAGTTGTTATAAACAGATTGTCAACATTTTTTAATAGTGTTTTTACACATATGTTAACTTTTATAGTGTTTATACACATAGGTTAAACTTTTATAGTTGTTCTAGACACATATGTTACCTTTTATAGTTGTTTATACACATATGTTACCTTTATAGGTTTATACACATATGTTAACCTTTTATATTGTTGATTACACCTATGTTAACCTTTTATATGTTAATTTACACATATGTCAACATTTTATAGGGTTTATACACATAGTAACCTTTTATCGTGTTTAACCACATATGATTAACCTTTATAGTTGTTTATTACACATATGTCAACCATTTTAGTGTTTATACAAATATGTTAACCTTTTATAGTGTTTATACACATATGTAACATTTAGTAGTGTTTATAACAATATGTAACCTTTTAAGTGTTTATACACATATGTTAACCTGTTTATATTGTTTATACAACATTATGTTAAACCTTTATAGGTTTATACACCATATGTCAACCTTTTATAGTGTTTATACACATATGTTAACATTTATAGTGTTTTTATTACACATATGGCAAACATTTTTAGTGTTATACACATATGTAAACCTTTTATAGGTGTTTATACACATATGTTAACCTTTTATAGTGTTAGACACAGTTGTTAACATTTATAGTGTTATACACATCGTAACCTTATAGTGTTTATACACATATGTCAACCTTTGTATAGTGTTTTTATACACATATGTTAACACTTATAGGTGTATACACAAGTTAAACCTTTTATAGGGTTTATAACATATGCAGATAGTCACATTTAAATTATTTTTCCTATATACTTAAATAGTTCATTTTGACTGTATTGTTTACAGTTTACTGTATCAGGGTTATTCGTTAAAATCTACTTCGAACCGCCCATTTTGTGTGTTCAACAATCACCCTCGTCATCTTTTTTAATGCTTGTTAGCTTTCAATATACAATTCTTTCCATCTTGTTTAAAGTTCAGGAGAAGTGAGTAATCAAGTCCCCGGTAATAGTCTTTTGATTTTGCAATGGATAACATCCAGTTCATTGTTATTTAATGTATTCATAGGACAAACAAACCAGTTTCTGAAATTAAAACAGAAACGACCCTTCTAATAAATCGCTATAAGAATCTCATGCTGGATTTTTTGATTATCAATATTTCACCAGCATGCCCCTGAGTATCGTGTCATGAAAAGGCCATTCTGTAGTCATGTTACTGTTCCCATTATACAGCGGGATGGTGCTGAAGTGCCTACAGCTATAACACACAAGGGTGGTAGAGAAAGGACATGAAAAATTCATCGTGGTCGTTATTGAAGTTGCCTGGATATTTTAATTCGACCAGGGACAACAACCATGTTAGCTGGAGCTATAAAATAAACGATAGCCATTCAGAACTGCTGAATAAATAAATAAAAACCAAAAACGACCATGGTAGGTTCTTTATCCTCCGTCTTTAAGTATATGGAAAATCATTATCTAACAAACCAGCTGTACGGACAACGCACCAGACCACTTATATCCTGACGTGAAAAATTATTTGAAAATTCATTATTGATTGAAAACTCTCCAGGAACATTTTAGTTCAGAATCACCAAGAATATGAACAAGGGCGACTGGGTATCTCAATCTGGAGTTAAAACACTATATTGCAATAGCGGACAAGGCGACGCAAGACTGGGACAAGGATAGGCCTCACAGACTGGCAAAGCCTAGAATTAAAAGGAAGGGGGGAAAAAGAATCTTTTCTTATAAAACAAATTTGTGGCTGAAATAGACAAAAGAAATCCAGGGAGGAACCGTACAATACCATTGGGTGTCAAGGATGAAGGCAAACCTGATAGTATAGGCGCTGGGTCGACTGAGAAAACGAAATGGAGTTGAGGATGTCATTTTAACTCTCTTGTGATTGGTTAATCTCTGCTTAGGACTTCATGTATGATTAGTTCAGGACCAGGGACAGCAACCTATGTATACCCGTCCTGACAGCCACGTCAAGTTCAGAAATACACTTATGGATTTAAAGATTGAGGTTGTCACAGTCTCCATATCAAGCTCGGGTGTTCAGAACCTTGAGAAGTCCTCCATATTAAAAAAAAAATGAAAGAAAGTAGGAGAAAGTAGGGAGGTGGAATTTTAAAAAGATTTGTCCGTGAAAATATATTGTTTTCTCATGGCATCTTTAAGGAATTCTGGAAAATGTTTTCCAACGCATACGAAAACATGTAGAACAGCAAGTGTGCAAACAGACGCCAACACTTTAACTGACCACCAGAATTCACACAAAATTCGTGATTGCGATTTTGACCTTGAATTTCTACAGTGTGGGCTTTTATGATGAAATTTACAGGCTTCATGTGATGTGGTGTTATCAGTTCCTTAATGGAGGTTAATATTTTTTACCTTCTTGGTAGGATCCATTAAGCATCTTAAAGGGATAATAAGTGGTATTGCCATAACCCTTTATGGGGCCTGTCTTGTGTGTTGTGATTGAGACATTGAAACACCACACCTCGCTTAAAGGACAAAACTATTACTCACCTCACCCTCGCTCCTCTTCCGCCATAGCTGAATAGACCCAGGGTGAGGACCTAAAATCGCTAAGTCCTCACCCTGGGTACTTCACTAACTCCTGCACTACTTACCGAAATCTGCTTCGCCGATCGCTTCCATTCCGCCGCTTCTTCCTGCTCAATGACAGATCGCCGAGGCAGCCAATAGGAAAGATACGCTCTGGAGGAGGCGTGTCTTCCAATGGCTGACCTCGCGACTGTCACTGACAGTAGGCGAGAGGGGAACAGTGTGGATCGGTGGGAAGACAGATTTGCGGTGGTAATTAGTGCAGGGAGTTATGGAAGTACCCAGGGTGAGGACTTAGCGATTTTAGGTTCTACCATGGGTCCGATGCTGCAGTGGATCGGGGAAAAGGGGAGTATAATTGTCTTTAAAAGGGCCAAACTATTAAATAAGTGGATTAGTGTCAGTAAATGCTTTATAAAAAACAAATAATATTTTACCCAGAACAAAAAACAGGAGCCAAGCCCCTAGATCTGTCCATTCTTCCTATTTGATACAGAATTGGACCAAATTTATAAACTGACAAAGCCTCCTCAGAACAACACTGAATCAGAGTGCAGCGCAATTTGACACAATCGTCTTCACATTCATTTGATGTGGGTGCTGGGAAATTTATCTAACTTAAGCTCTGCTTTTTCCCCAGCATTCCAGCAGCATCACACCGTTTGGCACCGCCATTATTTTTTTTGAACATGCTTCTGCCAGCAGGACACACCCACTATAGTTCTCTGGCCAACCATCTTACAATTGAGATAAGCAATAAAGCAAATAAAAGCAATGGTCAGGAGGGTGGGCCAAACAGTGCACATTAACACAGTTATCTAGTTCATTTTTAATGAAAGCATGTCACAAACATGGAGAACTTGTATATATTAAACTATCGCACCGCAAAACATGGAGATTGAAGTGGATGTTAGTGTTTTGTTTTTACTTTTAACTGTAGGCGAGAAGATCTGGTCTTGACATCTGGCCCAGATTGCCATCTTAACTGATGGATTTAAACTAATTGTTCAGTAAAGCTACGCAGCACCTGTTTTTTTTCCCATGAGGACCTTACACGAGTTGTCCAGGCCATCAATATGGGATTTTCCCGATATCATAGGATCGTTCGGCTTACGATGGCCATCATTTTGATTGTGGGGCTATTTTCCTTCAGACCAAAGGATACAATTTATCGGACCAATACCAATGTTCAGTTCGGTGATTGTACAAAACCGGAATTGGATGCATGTATGCCTCCTTTACTTACAGCAGACTCCCATGTGTATAAGCTTTAAGATAGATGTCTCAGATGAAATGAAATTAATTAGGCTGACTACAATGTGATCAAGTCCATTTTACAATTATCTCTTGGGGGTGTCAGTGATAAAATTGTCCGATTTACCAAGCCCCAGTGCCTGGGGTTTTCCTGTTGAGCATGGATAAGAACTGACCACTGAAGAGAAACAAGTGTTCATTTATCTTTAAATCTCAGTAGAATAGCCTTGCCCAACTGCACTACCAGCCCCTGTCTCAGTCACACTTTACTAAGCTGAATTCTTCCCCTTTCATTGGACCTCTGCATGTGAGTCCAAAGCTTTGATCAAATCCTCTCCAGCCAAACCTTTAATGACGGGCCTCAGCAAAACTCACTATTACAGCCTTTATCTTGACTCTGCCAATGTCACTGATTCCTACCATAAAGACTCTGAAATATACCTGTGATCACTTAGCAATTCATTCAATCTCGGTTAGGTCTATTTAAGCTATGGTTTGTCTGTCTATAAAGGACCATCAGGTAATTCAATAAAAGTTTATCGTTGAAATGGTGCTCATTTTGCCCCAAACCAATCAGAATCTTATTTAACATTTGAAAGCTAAAACATGGATTGGTTGGGGCAAAATTAGCACGATCTTTCAAAGATAAGAATGTTATTGACTCTCATGTAGTGTTTAGTTCTTACTATTGGGATTCGTAATGCGAAAAAACCCTTTAACTACATTTACTTTTAAAAGGAATGTGAACCCGCAAAATGATATTATCTTTGGGGGTACAACATCCTTATACCACAGACCCAGAAGAGGGTTATCTGGCGAATCACCTGCAAATCGATTCCCGCTTTCACCGGCAAATCCCCATTCCGACAGAAGTTCAGCAGAGAGAACCATTGAAATTCAGACAAAGAAAAGAAGATTTTTACATTTTTTTATCGAATTATTTGGGGGGGAATTGTGGGGGATGCACATTGCGTTGAATTCAGTTAGTGATAAATAACCTAACCTGCTTTACCAAGTCCAAAGAAGCCTATATACACCAATCAGTATATTAAATTATACACCACAGGTTTTGAAATGACAGAAAAGGGCTCTCGGTACTGGCTTTAAATCACTTGCCATATAGGAGTTAATGTGGTTTTAAGGGATATGGGAATGTGAACAACTATACTGAAAAAACTTACTTTTTAAAAATAAAAAGTGGCATGGACGGGAGGGAGGATTGATTATTTCCTACTCCCAATATTGTTTTTGTTAAAGGGCCTAAAGCACGTGTACAGTTTTTATCTGCCAGGTTTATATGGCCCTGGGAGTCCTGTTTAAAGTTTAGGACGTGAAGCACTAGGAAGCCTGCAAGAAGCAGTTTTTTCTTCATGTGCTTGCTGCACCTCAAAGAATTGATCTTGGGAGGTAGAAGGGTAAAAGTACCAATCTTACCTCTCTTCCCAGGTATTTCCTTTTATAACTGTTTTTAAATAAAGTTTATACTCACTTATAGTTCTCCTTAAACCGACAGTCCTTCCCCTCCACAATATTCTCCTAAAATGTAAGAAATATTGCCCACTTTTCTCCATTATTTCACGTTTCAGCACTGTTGTTCGTCTATATGTACCTATATTCATATCTACCTTCTTCATTGTTATAGACATCCATTGTACGCTGGTTATGCCTACTCATCCATTGTACCATCCCCCTATTATTCTTAATGAGCCAACAATAGCCGTCATGGGAAAGGCGTCTTCTTGTCCTCTTGACGTATCAAGGCACGTTGCTGGTCCTGGAAGTCTCTGAAGAAGATCCTGGTCCAAGGTGACCAATCCATTAACTAATCCTCCCGGGTTTATAAATGCCAATTACTCACGTGCAAAATCATGTATGTGTGTAGGAGAGAAGGATGGTTTGGGGGATAAATCGACCTGCCTACTTCAAGAGGATTAACTCCAGCAGATCAGTCTGTCACTGGTTTAAACTTTTACCTTCTAGTCCTGCGTCCTAAAGTGTTTACTTTGCTGTGTCCTCTAAAATGACAATTTCATCAGACTACATGGGCTTGGCCACATTACTGCTCAGAATGTTAAGTATAGTGGCTTTCCTAAATCTTCTTTCTTTGCCCTATGCCTGTAAACACAAACAAAACTTACAAGGTTTGTTAGATCTCCTTACCTATCTGTTAAAGCCACAGTTAAACCATAATATCTTGATTTTGCTGTAGAAACCACCCATTGAATGATATAAACAGGCTTTTGTTTGAACATTTCTTTATTTGAATTTCAAAAAAAAAAAAAATAAACAGTGTTAAACCAGCAGATATCAATATACAACGTAATAAATATATTAATACATCCTATTGTAAAATATACAAATACAAGGATATGCAGCTCAAAACCTTATTCTGAATGACTTTCAGGTGCGGTGAAAAGGAGGGACAGACAATTTATACATTACACAAAATTATATATTATACACTATTGTAAAAATATAAGGTATTAACAGTCACCAGGGAGTTCCATATCCTTATAACAGAGCAACGCCACAGCTTGTGGCCATACATATACACGATATTACTTACCCCACCGAGCGCTCACCACAAGGTTCGATCCTGCCGGAACCCTTACTCCCGATCTTCTATGCGACCGACAGGCGCTCGCAAATCCCATTCATTTTGTGACACATTCGGTCGCATAGAGATTGGGAGAATCGGGGTTCGGCAGGATCGAATGAACATCGCGTGGAACGCCTTGGTCAGGTACGTAATATGGGTAATGGTTATATGTATGGCCGCTTTAATCATAGTGATTGTACAATCACGGCATTGGTATTAATCCGAAAAAATCCACAAAGTCTGATATGGAAAAATATAACAGGGTTATTCAATAAAAGCCTATTCGTTTAAATGGTGCTAATTTTGCCCCAAACCAATTGCAGAGATGTTAGCTTTTTAAAGTTAAATAAGTTCTGATTGGTTGGGGCAAAAATTAGCACCATTTTAAACGATAAGAAACTTTTATTGAATCTCCCTGAGTGTATACTATAATGAACTCCCCGGTAAAATTCTACTATCTTTATTAAGATAAAGTAGGAGGTGTATCAGTTTCATTATAAAACAGTCATGTGTGTGACATGATGACATAGTTACGGCCAGTGATGATGACATAGCAAGAGATATTTTGAGAATCGCTTATTTTACTATAGAAGGAAATGTTACTAATTTAAATAGAGAGGCGTACAATTCCCAAATCCTGGAGAAATACTTGGAGATAAACTTTGCTGATTGGTCTGTGTTGCGTCCACTAGCATTTCCCAAGAAAAATGTAGAGAATTGCAATCATAAATAGAGATTTATGTGATCAAACTTTTCCCCTATTAAAACTGTCTGTGAATGTTATGAAAACACGCTCCGGATATATTTTATTTTACCACAATACTCCCATCCTGTGTGTTTTTAAATCGTTGGTAACTTACTATATACACTCTTGGAAAGAAATCACTAGCAATCTGCACTCTGTAGTATCATTGATTTAGCACCCAAGGGACAAAATCTGTGAGTCCCTGCGCATTAGCTTCCTTCCGGCACTGCGGGGTTTTAATATATAATCCGCCCTTTTTCCTTTCTTTCAAGGAATTGGTTAGTAATACAATGCGCAGTCACGGGTTAGTACAATATAATACAATGCAAGCCGCAGCAAGTCCCACCCAATTCTGTGTAACATAATCACCAGAATTGAATCCAATTTACTGCCACACAAAAACCCTTCAATTTCTTTCGTTATCTGCTGAGCAGCGTATTTCTCTGTATAAAATCAGGGTAAAACTTGTAATTAAAGGTACAATATATTATTATGTCTCATGATAATCCACTAATGAATAGGCAACTTACAAATATACAAAAGGAATGGAGGAAATGTAATTAAGATATTTTTATTGGCCACAGTCCTGAGGTTAAATGCACCCAAAGTCATGCTAACGACACCGACAAAGGTCAGAGCCAAATGTCCTTTAAAAAAAACAGGGGAATGTGGATGGGATGAACCAATGAGGATGTGGATATATTCCAGTATTAAGTATATGGCCACTTTAGACTTGTAGGGACTATAGGCTGCCAATGAGGACAAACAATTGTGGTTGTTGGATATCAGAATATTCCAATGTCGATGATCGGCGCATAATTTTGGATGATGATCCACACGATAGTACGAAAATGTTCGGTATCAGGCCAGTTGGGAAAAAAGGTCTGCAGTGGTCATGGCTGTCAAGTCCCCCCTGAATGACTGCAGGCTGGTCCCAGTAAACGATAGTAAACAAGTCTAGAATGACGGCATCAATTAAATCCACCAAAACAATTAAAAAGAAGGCATGTCCACCCTTATATTATCCATATTTTCAGGATATACTGATTGATATACTGTGAATTATTTCTTCATCATTAATCATAAAATCTAATGTAGTAGCACTTACCATTGAGGTGTGTGTGTGCTGCATGCCTTAATTACAGTATTGTTTTGCCAGGCTATGACCACTGACCCTCCTGACTATGTATTCCCTATATCAATTGGAATACGTGCATACAGCACACCAACTGTTCAAACCATTCCAGGACAGCAAAACCACTTACAGAAATGCTAAAAAGTAAGATGTTTTCATATTGCCGATATCTAATTGAAATAGGGGGAAGCTAATAAAAAAAACATACAGTGATAGTTGGGATGAATTATGTTTCCACTAATTTAAAAACAAAATGTACCAGAGACATTATCTTAAAACAAAAAACTGGTCAATTACCTGCCCCCAATTTCAAATGATATTATTTGCACTTTATACCTGAACCATTTCTAACCTGCTATTGATAGATAATATGATCCCCATTCTGCAGAGTAATCTGGCCCTCCCCGCCAGGAAGGCAATCGATTTTCTGTGATTGCTGACATAACACCAGCGATTTGAATTATGTTCCCGGCTGCCTCCTTCTGCACAGGTTTGCAAGCTTATAAAAAGATTTCATTGAGCAGATGGAGGAGGCAGATACCTTTGCCAAGAATTGGAAGAGAACTTATCGTTAAAGATCCGGTTAACAACCATGTAATAAATGGTAAAAAGCAGTGGGTGCGGGCAGATGATTAGACAAGTCATCACCAGTGTTTTTATATAATGGTGGACATGGGCCTTAAAGAGGAGAAAACTTACCTATACCGGCCTTTACACATAAACTTTTTTTTTTGTGGCATATGCCCTTACAATTCGGGAAAAACGTTAAGAGTGCGCTACGCGATATGTTCATGTGACAAACACCACATGCACAAAATACCACAATGGGTTGGTATATGAGGTCGTAAATCTTAATTTCTCCTAGATCGTCCATTACCACCCAAATCACGGCAATTTCTGACGCCTATCGTCATTTACCACCCAAAATCACACATTTCTGACCGTATCGTACATACCACCCAAATCAAGCATTTCTGAACCGGATATCGTACAGGTAACACCTCCACAACCAAAAGCAAACATTTTGACCGACTTATCGTACATTTACACCCAATCACACATTTTTCTGACAGAGATCGTACATTGAACCACCAAATCACACATTTCGACCCGCGATCGTACATTTACCACCCAAATCACCCATTTCTGACCGATATCGTACATTTACCACCCAAATCACACATTCGACCGCCTTATCGTACATTTACCACCCAAATCACACATTTCTGACCGATATCGGAAATTTTACCACCCAAATCACCACATTCGGACCGGCGATCGTACATTTTACCACCCCAAATCACACATTTCTCGACCGATATCGTACCGTTACCACCCAAAGCACACAATTTCTGACCGCTCTTCGTACATTACCACCCCAAATCACACATTCTGACGCGATCGTACATTACGATGTGGCAAAGGCAGCTCCTAAAGGCACAGTATCGCAAAACAGTGATACCGTTGCCTTCATGGAATTGCCCAAGATTTGGTGTTTTTTTCACAAAAGGAACCGAATTCTAAAATCGAGTTTAAAGCAAACATGACAATAAAGAAGTCAATATGTGTTGTGTCAACAGTTCTTCCAACAAGGTTTTTAAACACTTAATTAAAAAAGTTGAATGTTGCTTCGGCAAATATGACAAATTTGTTAATTTCTGTTTACATCTCTCTAATTGGCCAGTGATCCTCGAAAATCTTTTAATTAAACGGCAGATGTTCTGCATCTCCACCAACTTAGCCGATATCCGCGAAACGTTATTTCCCTATTGACTTTATTTTAAGCAAAGCATTCTCTAATTAAAACATCGAGCCTCCGTAGAGAAATTATACAGCGTCTCGCCGCGCCTCGGGGCTGAACCAATTAGTAAAACGATTCTGAACCGTTTCAACGTATCAGCGATACGTCCGAAAAATGAACAACAGGATAGAACCGGAGAGAAAGAAAGGTTCACCGGTTTATTCAAGAAGACAGCTGTAGCGAACAAAGATTTTTGGTTTAATAATTAAGCCTAGTTAGAGAACCCGCCACCATGGTAAGTGGGGTGTTGAAAAGGCCCTTTTCCGTATTAAGCTCAAGAGATTAAGTGAAATCAGCAGTTTTGAAGAGGATGTGTGTTAAATGAGAGGTTTTATCTAATGATATGGCAGCTCCTTTTTTTGTTATGGGGGAAAATATTGTATATTTATAAGAACGATTAAGCCTGAATGTCTTTTGAAGAGAGGCCTGGTTGTTGTGTGTAGATTGAGATAAGATTAGACAACTTTACGTTCTTCTGCACAGGGGCCGAAGACAATTGCAAACAGGGATGTATCGCTCTTCCAGGACGAGCAGCGAGGTGCAATTATTCTCGCTGTTAAGATTTGTTTGCTCTTCTTTTTTCTGCTTCTCTTCTCCTTTTGCCTTTCATGATCCCTTGATTTCAATACTAGAATTTGGTAATCGACCACGACTAGTTTATTCGGGGGAAAAAAATGGGACAAATGACTTATCAAGGAAAACAGCTACATGATTTGGTATAACACACAGGGGATTGTTCAAGTTCATGGGTGTCGTTACTACTGGACGTCCGGGGGGTATCTGGGTAAAATTTCATAATTGAAACAGACGTGATGACTGTGACAGTGGCGTAAACTACGGAAACACGGGCCTCCAGTTAAACTAGAGCTGGGGCACATTGTTTCAATTTTTACCCTGACCGGAATGATTGAGGACTTTTTTAAACCTGTCGGCCAGGAGGAGGAGGGATGTGGCGCGGCTCATAGAGGACCGGCATGTAGGTCATGGTTTCCGACCCGTCCTGATCGTGCTTTCATCCGATGTGGACAAAAGGAAACGGTCGCGATCGGCGGAGCTGCCATACAATAATTAGGCCCGACTGACTGAAACATGAAAATGATGTGAGCCGAATTATTGTATGGTGTTGTACGAGGCTTAGATGGCGATCAACTCATCAACGTGGTTTGTGGGTCGGAGGGTGTATCGGTCATAGGAAAAGTAGAAGCTTAGTAGCCCTTTAGCTCCCAGGCCTCAGGCAGACGTAGAGGTCTGCTCCCCTGGTAGGCCCTCCGGAGACGTAGAGTCTGCTCCCCTGGTAGTCTCCCGAGACGTAGAGTCTGCTTAATCATGGTAGGTACACATGACATGACATTTCTGTGAAAAAACCAGTAAATTTCTTCCTAAAACCAGTTTTCCCAAAAAATATTATGGACGGCTTTGTACCTACATACACACACGCTAAATCTGCAGCCCTATGCAATTGAACAAGAGGCAGACGAACAGCGTTACGGCGACGATCTGTCATGGACGTTGGTCGTGCAATCGATGGATCATCCTCTGGATCGGATATTCTAATAATTTTTTGCTAGAATCAGGTCTAATTTTTCTTCCAGAGTTTTTAAAACACAACTCCCAGCATGCCTTGATTCATATGTAGTTGGGGGAAGGGAATGCTGGGTAGTGTAGTTTTAAAACATCTGGAGGCCACACTTTTGAAATTCCTGTCTTAAAGGAGCGGGTGGTTTACCGATAAAAAGAAATAAACCATTTCAGACGTAGTAAATTAGTATCAAATTATTCTTATCAATGTACGACTTTTTTATGGTGTATAATGGCGATCAGAATGTATCCTAGACAAAAAATAGAATTGAAAGAAATTCGCCTATTTCCACTGTTGAGATAGGGCTAAATTCGTGACTGAAGGTGAGGCTTTAAAGTTAGTGAATCTAATGTAAAAACAACAAGGTTTAATAATGTTCCCGGACGTGGATTTGCAGAGAGAACTGGTTTAAACTTCTATTTTGCAAAGTTTTTGTCTGCATGCAAGAGAATCACACAACGTAAATCCGCATGATAGATGGACCCGTCTGAGATCTCCTTGGAGATTGATGGCAACAGACAACACATTATGCAAAGTCCGCAGAATAGCCTGATCTAGACAACCACCCAATCAGAAACTCAGCATTCTTTGCGGTTAACGATATCGAGAGGAAAAGATTATTCATTGCAAATGCTTTGTAATATTTTTTAATTGCAAGTTATGGTTTTATATTGTGAATATGGTAGCTAGACCCGTGTTATGGGACTGGTGTCTGCCTGCGGACTGTCTGCGTCCACGGGGATGCTGGGAGTTCCGGCTTCGCCACCTACCACAGGGATGGGTGCGGTTCCACTCCAAGTCTTGTGTGAGAGGGGAAAGGAGGGGACATTTTGTGTAGGCTAGCCGGAGAAAGTTCTCCCTCCCTCCCTATAATTAGGAAGTTCTCCAGAAGTTTTTTTGTTTGTAGATGAAATCGACGAAAGTAGACGATTCAGAAAAACGGAAAATCAAAAGTAGACGATTTTGAAAATCGAAAATAGATGATTTAAAACGGAATGAAATCAAACAGTTCGAAAAACACTTAACGGTCCTGTTGAGTCTGTGACAGTTCACAGCCCCAAAAATCAATCTTGTCGACCTGGACCATTCTTTGTCCGTTCCTCTACCTGTGTAAAATCACAAGAAAAAAAAGCCGTGGAACAAAGATATATAGATAGAAATATGGTGTTAATGGAGGATTTCTAAGGTTATGCAAAGAACGTTCCGCAGCTTTTTCCCTTGAGTTTTGGTTTATACCAATAATGTGGCTGGAGCACACCTAGTAAAGGTATTAACAATGTCAATAGATCACTAGTGGCCTGGGGATTTTTATGTTTACCCATTCCTGTTTCTGTGGGCTTTGGCTGGCTTTAAATAAAAAAGCTGGTGATGCTCTGGCAGGTTTAAAAGTGGGCAGTGGCCATGTTAAAAATGATAAACTTGATGATTGGGTTCTGTCCACTTCCACAGTATTATATTGTAAGAAGAAGAAAACCCTTTACACTGCATGATCCTGGTTGTCATTTTGAAGGAAAATCCAGCAAAAACACTTGTTTGTAGTCCTATTACCCCAAAAACCTGAGATGCGTTTGTAACCTTATCCAAAGATCCCATGCTGAGATTATAGAGCAGATCCATGCGAAAGCTTACCGCCTACTGCCTGTATTCCAGTGTATGCAACCTGCAACGGTGATGAGGTTCATGGCTAATGGCTGAGAGCGTTTATGAGCGCGTTGTGCTCCTTGGTGAGCTCGTAACCGGTTTGTGAAAAGAAAAGTGGAGGAAAGAATAATTCCGGCGAGGATATGCTGAGGGAGCTGAGGGAGCAGGTTAAAACACATACTATTTGCCCAACCATCAGATCTTATAACATTTGAAAAGCTAACATGATGGTGGGGCAAATTAGCACCATTTTTTTTTAACGATATAAAAAAACTGTATTGAATAACCCGGTAATTAATTTATTAAGAGCATGTCTTTTTTTGTAATGGACCACATTGGAGAGAGCTGCAGAGGAGGGGTATTACTTAAACATAATCTTTTCACATGCCTCGGTGAAAGCTTGACTCATCAGTGTACCTTATTAAAGGGGAAGTGGAGGGTACGAAAACATACTGGATCCCCTCCATTTGTAATTATAAGATGGCCTATTAGGAAATATTCTATTATTACTCTTCTGAATTGATGGTAGCGCTAACCCCTTATAGTGTTGAGCTATTAAAGTGAATGTCCATCCCCCAAACTAAAAAATGTATATTAGTAGATCTCCATCCAATATTTCCATGTGAAACCAGTATACAGCTCAATAGCTTCTAACAGCCAAAAGGTTTGACAACACCTCTTAAAGCACTCTAGCATTTACCTGCTTGCCGATGCTTGAGATCTATCGGGTTGCATACAGGTTAAGATGATAGTGAAAGCTATTAAGATGTTGTGGTTGGTTAGGGGGATCGACCTATGTAACATTTAGTTGGGGTATAACGGCCCTTTAAACATTACTTTATCTGATTACTTGAAAGAGACAGATGGAGACCCTACTCCTTAAAGATGGGGTGATCATATAGATGTGTGGGCGGATGGGACACTTGTACTTCCTGCATTAATCTGAAAGGCTGCAGATGTGAATTTTGATTAGTTAGCTAAACTAATAGTTTATGCTCCATAAGGTCGAGGGCTCATTAACAAATCCCTACAACAATAGTGCACAATCATTATTGTACCAAACTAGACTGTTCGTTACATTTCAGAGAAACTTCTTGAATTTCTTCTATTATTTGACATTGGAATGCTGTCCTCAGGTTGTCTAATGAGCGGGTTGGAGGTTTGAGGAAATAGCTGAGAATGCTGGGATTGCGTTTTAACATGGGACATAGCCAATTCTGTTTATTAGCAGTTCGGGGATGGTATGAATGAAGATTAAATGGGACGTTGCCATACAATTGAAAGGATTTTCACGGTTTATAGACGAAGGACATTGAGAGTCATAGGGGCATATTTAAATTAAAAATTGTATGAAAATGATATAAAGGTGGTGGTACCAAAAGTAGAACACAGGAATATCGACCACCAAAATGATAATAATATGGTACAAACCAAAAACAAAAGAAATGGCTGGTAACAGCCTAATAATCAAAATGAAAGTGCGCTGACAGATACATACACCTCTGCTGGTTAGGGCCGGGGGGACACACCCCGTCAATCAGCGGCGTTGACACAGGGGCCGATAATGAGAAAAACCAGGGCTAATAATTAAAATGTAAAGAATGGGACTTACCCTTAGAACGGTGGATCCATTCGAGCCGACTTTCAATTCGAACGAATTGGACTTCTCGAACTAGACCGTGACCCGGATTTTTGATATTTTCCGAATTTCGATAAATATTGAATGTTCCACCGTTCGAATATGCAAGTTTTGTGTGTAAATGCCTATTATACCTATACAGCGCATCGAATCCGCAAGTAAAAGGGTTTCCATTAAACTATACCGAGCATCGAATCCGCAAGTGTAAAATGTACATGGTATCTAGGCTGCGACCATCGAATCATGAGTTAAAGTGTCCATTAAAGCCATACGCGAACATCGAATCAGCAAGTAAAATGTCCATGGTATCTCGGAAGTGCGAACATGAATATACAAGTAAGTGTTCCATTAAAGCATATAGGCGAGCATCGACATCCGCGAGTAAATGGACATGGGTATCTAGGCGCGAACATCGAATCTACGAGTAAAAGTGTCCATTAAATGGCTATAGGCGAGAATCTAATCCCGCAAGTAAAATGTCAGTGGTTTGGCTTGGCGAAATCGAATCATACGAGTAAGAGTCAATTAAAGCCCTTAGGCGAGCATCGAATCTGTAGTAAAATGTCCATGGGTAGTAGGCGCGAACATAAATCTAACGAGTAAAGTGTCCATTAAAGCCTATAGGCGAGGCATCGAATCCGTTAGTAAAATGTCCATGGTATTAGGCTGCGAAACATCGAATCTACAAGTAAAGTTACATTACAAGCCTTATACACGGCACGAAATCCGAATGAGAGTAAAATGTAATGGTACTAGGCATGATCAAGCTCGAAAATCTAGCCGAAGGTGAGAAGTAAATTGATTTTTGGAAAGTCATGGATGTTGGAACAGGGTCCCCAGACCATTTTCCCAGGTCCCCACAGAACATTTCATTAAGTTACCATTGATGATTTCTAATTGTGTTTCATTAGAACTTTTCAAATACATTTGGACTCAATTGACTTTTGTAATGGGTTGCGTTTTCGAAACTTTCGAACTTTCGAAAAGTTAGGTCCATCTCTAATAATCGTGGAAACCGGACCGTTGAAAATGTGCTTTAGGAACTCATAAATTTAAAGCTATGTTATCTTACTCAGGGGCCACAAAAATTACATTTTAGAAAACCTATGTACCCTGAGTGTCTGAATTTTTATACATGATGTGCAGAATTTGGACCTAACCAATGCAGAATTTAGACAGGACCCAAAGATTTGGTTAGGAACCCCACCCCCACCATCACATGCCAGGTATCTGAAGCCCAATTCACCCCACCCTAAAACCATTCCAAAAAGTCAGCAAATGGGGTTGAATAATAATTCAAACTCAAACAGATAAACATTGTCTGATAGGGAACAATGAAACATGGCCTTTTAAATATAAATGGTCTGGGGGGAACACGTATTAATGAATTAACCCAGTACCAGAAAACTTTATACGCTTCATGTTTTCACCATTACTGTAATATTTTTAAAAAATTTTCGAAATTCTAGAGATTCACGGAAATATTGACATTTTTTTTATATTTTCTAGGAATTTTCTAAAATTTCACAAAATCCTCGAATTCTGAAAATTTCTTAAATCATATGAATTTCCAACAAATCCGGAGGGGGCAAAAAGAGCAGTCCATCTCTAATGATCAAATAAATAAATAAAAATTGCGAGGCAAACAGAGAAAAATGCGATAAAAGTAAAGACGAGTAATGTTTGTAATAGCTCCTTATATATGGTTTTCGGGTGGTTCCTGGTTGTGGATTCTGTTTTCAAGGTGACGGAATCCCTTCACCATTGGAAAATTAATTTGAAAAAGGACAAGCAAGGGCCAATGATGGACCCCTTTTATAAGTGACTTGTGCATGACTTGTGCAAGAAAAAAATGATGCCCCAGATAAGAGTATATCAGTGGCTCAGTGGTTATCCATGAGGCCTTGCAGAGGTTGAAGTCCGGAGGTCGATCCACCCTTGGACAATCGGCAAGGAGTTTGTATGTTCTCCCCGGCTTGCTGGGTTTCCTCCGGGCACTCAGGTTTCCCCACAATCATAAGACCTACTGATAGGTTGGAGGCGTCAAATAAATGTATTTAGATGTAAGCTCTTCGGGGGCAGGCTGATGTATCCGTGTTGTAATGGAAAACCCTACGGAAGATGTTGGGCGCTATATAAATCCGCAATTAATGATAAAGAGAATCTTTGCTGTTTTTCCAATTCATTCAACCCTCTTTGAAGACCGGGTTTCCATTTCCTGTTTGCCATTGTAGGGTAAATTTTGCCAGGATAGTAATTTTCATACATTCTGCTAGGTAAAATAAAAATTTCCTTGGCCCAAAAGTTGCCAGCACCTTAATACATGCCTAATCCCGCAGAGCTGCCTGCTTTAAAAGTGTATATACAAGGATCCCTAATTATTATTTGTCCAGCATATTGTTATTCTACCCATTGTTTTTTTGTTTTAAAGTCAAGCACGCATTAACATGTAAAATGATTTTAATTTACATTGCATTAAGCATGATGGTGATAGTACCATTTCATGTTGCAAAAATTGCTCTCGGAGGTAGACAAGTTATGGTTTCAAAAAGCATGGGCCAAGATTTGATAACCCCAAGGAAGTAAAAGCTTAAATTCGGTACAGTGAGCAACCACGATCTGCATTCAAACGTTGTGAACTAGGGAATTCCCGTACCAACCATAAATTTGCCACATAGAAAATACTTACTTTTACCCCAAAAATATTGATTGGATTTCCAAATAATCACAACAAGAGCAGCCATGAACTTCAAGAAGAATATAGAATAGAAACCGTAAAATTACACTGGGACAGGTAGGTTAGGGTGGATATTTCCTTACCTCCTAATGTCCCTTTGCTTGGAGGAACATGCCAGCATTAAGATAAACTGCTCTTCCCTTCTGGTTTTACAAAGTGCGAACACTAAACCTGGCAGATAAAAAACAGAATGAAAATAATAATCTTAGGTTCAGCACCCCTACATTGAAAAAAAGATCTTGAGGAAACAGAAATAAATAATCCTTACTTCCCCTTTCCCAGGTATTTTTTATTTTAAAAAAAATATTTTTTTCAATTATGTAGTTCTTAAAGGGCATCTATACGAAAAATATGTTACTTGAAATGACCATAACTTTGAAACTATAATTCTTCCCAACCAACCACGTTCATTTTTTTGTCAATGCTCCCATTTCTTTAGATATCCATCTAAAATTTCGTCTATTTCAGCTATCAATCAAGTTGCATTGCTCTCTAACACTTAGTCTTCTTGTGAGTAGTTTACTGTAGCTGGGAGTTTTGACAATTGGATATGCTGGTTGCGTGGCAGGCTTGGGGGGGGGGGGACAGGTGGTTTGTGGGGAAGAAAAAGTCAGGTCGGATGGAAGGGGGGGGGGTTGGCCTAAAGAGGGAGGGGGGATACGGTGAGAAGAGTGTGTAAGTTACTACTTACATGTATTCAATTATAGATAAGATGAGGCAAAGTAATTTTTTCAGTATAGTGTCCCTTTTTGCTACTCCTAACGTGTCATGTAAACACATAAAATTGGAATTAGAAGAACAAAAATGAATAGGGATGTTCCATTACCACATCAAAGCTGACAAAGATAGGAACAAATATTTACAAAAGACAAGAAGATTCAAGATCCCTGTCGAGATGGACTCAACCCGGTTTTCCGAAAGAGGATTTCAAATTACTGCCAGAAATCGGACTTCTCTTTTTGGAATAACTTTAAATTATTCAAAACTTTTCAATTTTCATTAAATTTGAAAATTCTAGAATTTTTTAAAAAAATGTTCAAAAAAACTATTGCAGAATTTCTAATCCTGAAGCCATTTTGTTTTGTTAACATTGCTATTTTATCTTAATCTTTAGGAGGAACTTGGACAATTTTTTAACACCCATAGATTCAATGGATCGATTGAGGTATTAGAAATTTCCTAACTTTTCTGAACATCCACAAACTTGCAAGTGGACACTATTTCAGGGCACAACCATCTTACTCATGTAAAAACAAAGAACAATTATTTTAGTGCATAGGGCGGTAGATGCTGTCAAACTAAGATAAAAAACTTGAAAAATTAAGCACATTTTCAACCACGTGAAAAAGAATGGAATGATGTAAAATCACTTACTAACTGGCTTTTTGTATAAAGGTAATTTTCAAGTTATATTAATGATATCTATAATAATAATCGTATAGTTATAACTAATGAGATCTATTGAATTATAACTTGGCCATTTTAAAACCAACTGCTTTTTTTATCATACAGATGGGCAGCCCGCTGGCTCAGCGGTTTAGCATTGATGCCTTGAAGCGGCTAAGTCCCTGAGTCCATTCCACCCTCTGCAGGAGTTTCTTGTTCTCCCGGTGCTTGCGGGGGCGTTTCCTCCGTGCACTCCGAGGTCCACCACCAATCTAAAGACCTACGTGAAGGTTGTATGTGTACACTAAAGTATTAGATTGAAGCTCCTCGGGCAGGGCCTGATGTAATGTTCCATGTAATTGTTAAAACGTACGGAAGATGTTGGCGTTATAAATCCACAATAATAATAAATAATAATTTTGTCACGAAAAAGAATCTGACGTAATTTGGTCCCACAATCGCAGTCATTACAAAATACAGTTTTCCTCCGTGAAGATGTTTTTAAAAGGGGCTGTTTTCAGTTTCAGCCAGAAATATTGATGTCCAAATTTTGATGTAGATTTCGAGAATAAACATTCACCGCTTGTAAAAAACCTTAGTTTTCTACCATAGGCAATACAGGGAATTAGAATGGTAAGCAATTGAATGGATATGCGAGATTATATGTGGTGGGAATATACTTTATAAAATGTTACAAGACCTAAAGGTCAAAAACCATTCCAAGGACAGTGCGTTATTTTCATTGGATGAATGGAGGTGACCTCAGCTAGCCCTACCAATAAATTATGTCAAAAAACCCCTTCCAATGACAGTTGTGCGTTTTATTGAAGTGATGAATGGGAGGTGAGTCAGCTAGCCCTCACATAATATTATGCACACCAAAAGAGAAAATGATTTGTTTGGATCTACTCCATTAGTTCCCTAATGAAAATGGGAAGTGG
>JAACNH010003613.1:0-28003 GCA_019447015.1 Hymenochirus boettgeri
TCTGTAATATTCATCCATCCAGGTCATGGTATATCTGTAATATTCATCCATCCAGGTCACGGTATATCTGTAATATTCATTCATCCAGGTCACGGTATATCTGTAATATCCATCCATCCAGGTCATGGTATATCTGTAATATTCATCCATCCAGGTCTCATGGTTATATCGTAATATTTATCCATCCAGGTCATGGTATATCTGTAATATTCATTTATCATTCATCCAGGTTATGGTATATCTGTAATATTCATTCATCCAGGTCATGGTATATCTGTAATATTCATTCATCCAGGTCAGGGTATATCTGTAATATTCATTCATCCAGGTCATGGTATATTGTAATATTCTTCATCCAGGTCATGGTTATCTGTAATATTCATTCATCCAGGTCATGGTATATCTGTATATTTCATTCCATCCAGGTCATGGTATATCTGAAATATTCATTCATCCAGGTCATGGTATATCTGTAATATTCATTCACACCAGGTCATGGTATATCTGTTATATTTATTCTCCAGGTCATGGTATACCTGTAATATTCATCATTCATCCCAGGTCATGGTATATCTGTAATATTCATTCATCCAGGTCATGGTATATCTGTAATATTCATTCATCCAGGTCACGGTATATCTGTAATATTCATCCATCCAGGTCATGGTATATCTGTAATATTCATTCATCCAGGTCATGGTATATCTGTAATATTCATCCATCCAGGTCATGGTATATCTGTAATATTCATTCATCCAGGTCATGGTATATCTGTAATATTCATTCTCCAGGCATGGTATATCTTAATATTATCCATCCAGGTCATGGTATATCTGTAATATTCATTCATCCAGGTCATTCACAGGTCATGGTATATCTGTAATATCATTCATCCAGGTCATGGTATCTCTGTAATATTCATTCTCAGGTCATGGTATATCTGTAATATTCATCCATCCAGGTCATGTAATCTTTAATATCATTCATCCGTCATGGTATATCGTAATATTCATCCATCCAGGTCATGGTATATCTGTAATATTCATCCATCCAGGTCACGGTATATCTGTAATATCCATATCCATCCAGGTCATGGTATCTGTAATATTCATCCATCCAGGTCATGGTATATCTGTAATATTCATTCATCCAGGTCATGGTATATCTGTAATATTCATCCATCCGGTCATGGTATATTGTATATTCATCCATCCAGGTCAGGTATATCTGTAATATCCATCCATCATGCATGGTATATCTGTAATATTCATTCATCCAGGTCAGGGTATATCTGTAATATTTATTCATCCAGGTCATGGTATATCTGTAATATTCATTCATCCAGGTCATGGTATATCTGTAATATTCATCCATCCAGGTCATGGTATATCTGTAATATTCATTCATCCAGGTCATGGTATATCTGTAATGTTCATCATCCAGGAAAAAAGGTGAATCCAGATTGCCCCTCACTTTTACAAGTAGGTCCATAATCCTCTGACTCCTCCGCCAAGAAGCTCAAACAATTATCCAAGGAAAAAATGAGAAAGGAGTCCTCTAAATAAAGTGAAAAAAGTGTTACAACATTTATTTAACCCCTCTGTACACACAGGGCAACGTTTCAGGCAAGACTGTGTCCTTTCTCAAGCCTTCATCCATCCAGGACATGTATATCTGTAATATTCATCCATCCAGGTCATGGTATATGTGTAATATTCATTCATCCAGATCATGGTATATCTGTAATATTCATCCATCCAGGTCATGGTATATGTGTAATATTCATTCATCCAGGTCATGGTATATCTGTAATATTCATTCATCCAGGTCATGGTATATGTGTAATATTCATCCATCCAGGTCATGGTATATCTGTAATATTCATTCATCCAGATCATGGTATATCTGTAATATTCATTCATCCAGGTCATGGTATATCTGTAATATTCATTCATCCAGGTCATGGTATATCTGTAATATTCATTCATCCAGGACATGGTATATCTGTAATATTCATTCATCCAGGTCATGGTATATCTGTAATATTCATCTATCCAGGTCATGGTATATCTGTAATATTCATCCATCCAGGTCATGGTATATCTGTAATATTCACCTCCAGGTCATGGTATATCTGTAATTCATTCATCCAGGTCATGGTGTATCTGTAAAATTCATTCATCCAGGGCATTGTATATCTGTAATATTCATCATCCAGTCATGGTAATCTGTAATATTCATTCATTCAGTCATGGTATATCTGTAATTCATTCATCCAGGTCATGGTATCTGTAATATTCATTTTCCAGGTCATGGTATAACTGTAATATTCATCCATCCAGGTCATGGTTATATCTGTAATATTCATCCATCCAGGTCATGGTATATCTGTAATATTCATCCATCCAGGTCATGGTATATCTGTAATATTCATTCATCCAGGTCATGGTATATCTGTAATATTCATTCATCCAGGACATGGTATACTGTAATATTCATCCATCCAGGTCATGTATATCTGTAATATTCATCATCCAGGTCATGGTATATCTGTAATATTCATCCATCCAGGTCATGGTATATCTGTAATATTCATTCTCATCAGTTATGGTATATCTGTAATAGTCATTCATCCAGGTCATGGTATATCTGTAATATTCATCCATCCAGGTCATGGTATATCTGTAATATCATTCATCCAGGACATGGTATATCTGTAATATTCATTCATCAGGTCATGGTATATAGTTAATAATCATTTAAGAACTAAACTTTAAGTCCAGTTGATCTAACTGAATACAACAGATGGGTGGTTTCACATTTGATGATTTGATCGAGTCAATTTTGTATTTCATAGTCCATAATATTTTACAACACTATACATATATATTGTTATCTCTGTAAAGACTGGGGGTAAATTGGGGCTATTGCCATATGGTATATTTGTCTTCATACTTGCACATTGGAAAATAATTTCAATTGGTTATTGGCTCAAAAAATCAACATGTGACTCACCAAACCTACAGAAAATACCAACTTTGTCATAATAAATATATATATATTGCAGACCCAAGAAATGGTAAAAATAATTGCATTTTACAAAGTAAACACCTTAAATATTAATTTTGGTCTGGTGGCTTTTGGCTAGTAAATCCAACAATTCTTTCGATGCTGTGGATTACAACTGCCCAATTGCAACCCTGCTGGTTTATTGTAACACATTGACCAGAATGAGTTCAGGTTGGGAGTGATACATTATAATAGAAGGAATAATCTGTGCTGCTTTAATGATGGTTCCCAAAAGTAGCACTGTTTAAAAACACACTTTCTTTTCTAGCCACCTTCAACAGGTAGTGATAGAGAACAGAGATCTTATAATGAGCATTTTATTATCCTTCCATACAATGAAACAAAAAACACTAATTAATTATGAAACTCTGTGGCCTTCTCAAGATACACATTACAAAACCAGAAATTAATTTTAAAAAGAAATATTTTTGCTTTTTAGCTAAGCAAGGTTAATACTACCTCCAGAAATATTTTAAGGACATGTCCACCCATAAAACAAAAAACTGGTGAGTTGTCCGTTATCTGTCCGTTTATTACGTGCATTTGTAACCAGATATTTAATCATAAGTTCTATACCTTTCTGGCAAAGGTAACTGTCTCCTCCCACTGCCTAGTGAACTTTTTAAAGCTTCAGAATGTGCAGAGGAGGCAGCAGGTAAAAACAGTAGTTAATCATTGGTTGTGATGACAGTTCTTACTGCCTTGATTGACTGTATGAAGGGTGGGGCCAGCTTACTCTGCTAGAATAGGGACAATAATCATCCCTGAATATCTAATTAGTAATGCAGGTAATAAAGTGCAGAAGATACCATTTGGGATTGAGTGTGGTAACTGACAATTGACCAGTTTTTGAACAGTTTTTTGAAGGGCTGTTCACCCTAAATAAACTTTTTATATTGTAGGGCACCCTTGCCCATCCCCAACCACTTTGTCAGATTACTAAATAATGAATCAGAACTCTACTTACAGGAGTTGCTTGGCAGCCACGTTCTATGATTGATTGAGAGGGAGCTAATCACAGACGTGGCTGACCAGCTATGCAGAGCGCCGTGGAGCAAAGGGCTGCAAGTAGATTTTACTTTTTTAAGTAATCTGAGATAGCGGTTGGGGTGGGCAGGGGTAACCTACAATACACATAAACGTTTTATGCTAGGTGGTAGGGCAACCAGGGAGGGAAGGGAAAAAGGGCTCACCTGCACATGTCACAATCCCTTCTGGATGACAAGGAGAAGGCAGAAACCTTTTGACAGGAAGACGGCTCCTACTCTTCAGTTTCCTGGACTTTGGAAAACACTGCAGGAGAACCATAAGGAGCAGAGTAAAGTAACGGATTTTTTTTAACTACACATGGGGCCAGTAGTGGGTTACATTTTATTTTGGTGGGTAGACATGCCCTTTAATACAAAAGTTAATCAAGGTTCTTGACAATTGTAAAAAAGAACTTACTTATTCCACAGTCAAAATGCTAAATTAAAAATAAATTTTAAAGGGCAAGCACACTCCTCAAAATACCGTTCTCCCATTTATTTCTCTAGGTCTACATACCTTAGTTGCTGTGTTATTTTGCCATAGTCACACTGTAAATGCTTTAATCTCAATGGAAAAGTTATCCTTTTTCTTCTAATAAAAATTAGAATTTGAGTTTCATTGAATGAGTTAACTCATTCAATGAACTCAAAAGACAGAGGAAAGTTTAGTGAATGTGTTTCTTGTTTAAAAGAAATAGCTTTAAATACGATAAAACATTTAATCTAGAACCATCATCATCCCTCATACAAGAAATTGGTGTGAAATTCTCTTTGTTACCGTATTTATGTATCCGAGCTCCAGCTGGACTATAAAAGACGGGGACACGTAGTTGAATGGAAAGATGAATGTTCCTGGTCAGTCAGCCAATGACAATGTCAGACAGCCAATGACAATGTCAGACTATTATAGTCACTGACCTCAGTATTAAATTCCATTTTTACTGCAAATGAAAAGATAATTATTTACCTTCCGGCAGATAAAAAAGTTCCAGTTCCTTTTATTGTTTACTGTATGGACCAATGTAGATAGTAAAAGCAATAAACACCGTTTTCTCGGCTAGGAAGGAAATACCTTCTATTTATGTTCTCTTATGGCAGTTAGGGATGAAGGGATCGATTTCGTTACCTAAACATTCTAACTCAATGGTGATTTGTCTGTAACCTACAATTGTATGATGTCTAGATGGGAGAATTCTCCATAAAAAGCCAAACAAACACCTGCTGGTTGATGGTTTATAAGTACCGGATAATAATAGGTCATGATGACATCACTCCACGCCTGCTTTAAATAGAAAATTACTGAATAAAACACATTTGTAGGTTATAGTTTCTTTAAAGGAGAATTAGATACTATCATAACTCAGTCTTTTATATTCATGATATCCTAAGAGAATGAAAAGATTTATTTTAAAGTGTGTGTTTTTATATAAGTTAGATGTAGACAGTGGCGTAATTTAGTACAGGTACGTGTGACACTGTTTTAAACTGCTACCGGTCTGGTACCAAGTTTTAAAGAGTTGATTGTGTGTGCCTGTAATAACATACATGCGATCAGCCTTTAAAAGTGGAGTAAAGAGTGCAGTAAATGGACATGACCCTCTGCCCTGCCATTGTCAAAAGTCTGGAGCACAGAGGGGCCCGGATAGTGTCTTAAAAGTTAATTCCCTACCAACACTATCAACAGCCTAGATGGTAACTTGAAGAGCAAAGTCATGTGACAGAGAGTGAGGGACCCAGGGATGCCAGATCTTGGCCACCACGAGGGGTGGGGCTGTGATGTCACAGTGAAATCATGGTGGACAGGCTGGGCATGTGCAAAGCCAGGTTGTAGTTGGAGGCAGGGTTAGAAGCGTAACTGGGGCGGGGTGTGCGTAACATCACGGGGCTGCCAGGCCAGTCTCTGGATGGGATTTCAGCGCTGACTGTGGACTCGGGATTTTGTCCCTGTAGTTGAGGCAATCCCGTCCAAATAGGGACGCCTGGTGACCCAGGCTCTACTGGCTAGGCTGTTTAAGTCTCCCCTCAGCTATTGATGAAATAAGTAGGATGGTCTCCCTGTGCATGCGTTTGCAGGTATTATTATTATATATTAAATAGAATAAAATTATTGAAAATATAGTTATAATATTTTGTTTTAGAAATAAATATTGCATGGTGGCTCATGGTTAGCACTGATGTCTTGCAGTGCTGAAGTCCTGAGTTCGATTCCACCCTTGGACACACCTGCAAGGAGTTTGTATGTTCTCTCCGTGCTTGCGTGGGTTTCCTCCGGGCACTCCGGTTCCCCCCACAATCATAAAGACATACTGATAGGTTGTATGTGTCAAATAAATGTGCTAGATTGTAACTCTCCGGGGCGGGCCTGATGTAAATATATACATGTAATTGTAAAGCGATACGGAAGATGTTGGTCTATATAATCAACAATAATAATATACATAAATTGTTTCAGTTTTCCTCTAAATATGCCTCCTTTTCTCTCAGTATATATGAAATTAGTGGACTATAATTGACAGAGTTATTTATTATCGGATACCTCACCCTTCATAATCGTTCTTATGAGATTCCGTAGCACAATATAATCTTACTCTCACAGGCATTTCAAGAGTCCTGATTCAATTATCCCAATGTTCTTAAATGACCCAGTATTGCCCATGAAAAAAGGTAATTACTCATTAGACATTTAACCAATCAAACTGCCCTATTCCCCTGGCATTTGTTGTGACTCACAGACTACATTGGCACCGGATTCTTTTTATTTGGATCGTAAATTGCATCAAAAATGATTGCCCGTTTCCTTGTATAATAATTTACTATTTGATTGCTCAATATATGGTTGTTGGCTGACAATGACATAAAAGACACATCATTCTGTGTTTCAAAAAAATAATACCTATGATATCCAAAAGTAAAGAAGAAGCACAATATTCATCTCCTATAGATACAACGTGATTAACTGTAAAAATCTCATGGCTGCCTCTGGTGTTCCCCCTTCCACCAATATTAAGTAACTTATACAGGAAACCATTATTATTATTATGTGGATTTATATAGCGCCAACATCTTCCGTGGCGCTTTACAGATGCATTAATAAACATAGGGAAACACTACATGTTTACATACAAGGGTAGTGCAAGTAATACAAAGTGCAAAAAAACTTAAGTGCTGGTCTAGTGTGTGTGGTAAGTTACATCATTACTGTGGTACAATAGGATGGAGGCCCTGCCCGAGAGCTTACAGTCTAGAGGAGATGGGGATAACATAAGGTGAAGCAGATTAGTAGCTGTAACTAAGTTCTCAGTGGGTTATAACTAGCGGGTCTGCGATAGGTCAGTGATGGGTAGAAGTGTCCAGGTCCAGATTGTAACCTTGCCTGAAGAGTTGAGTTTTGAGGTTGCGTTTAAAGATATGAAATGATGGCGAGTGGATTAAAAGCGTGGAAAAGATTTCCAGAGCAGAGGGGCAGCAGGAGAAAAGTCCTGTATACGGGCGTGGTAGTAGGTGATTAGAGCGGATGTTAGGAGAAGATCATTAGCAGAGTGGAGGTTACTCCTTGGGTAGTATCTGTTTATCAGATTGGAGATGTATGGGGGGACTGTATTGGAGAGAGCCTTGTAGGATAAGGTTAGCAGCTTAAATTGGATCCTTTGGGTAATGGAAGCCATTGGAGAGATTGACAGAAAGGGGCAGCGTGTGAGAGAAGGGAAAGAAAGGTGAATGAGCCTGGCAGCAGAGTTAAGATTAATTGAAGGGGTGCCAGTCAGTTGCTTGGTAGACCGCACAGGAGGGTGTTACAGTAGTCCAGTGAGAGATGATAAGGGCATGAACTAAAATTTTGGTAGCCTTCTATGAAAGGATGGGATGAATGCGTGAGATGTTTTTGAGCTGTAACTGACAGGAGTTGGAAGGGTATTAATGTGGTGTTTAAAGGAAAGTTCTGAGTCAAAGGTTACTCCCAGGCATCGTACGTGAGGTATTGGTGTGTCATTGAGGTGGATAGTAATGTTAGGTAGGGAGTCGACGAGAGGTGGGAAAATGACAAGTTCGGTCTTATCCATGTTGAGTTTGAGGAAGGGGAGGACATAAAAGCAGAGATGGCATTTAGGCAGTCAGGGACCCGGGATGTCAGAGTAACGAGTAACCATACAAAAATGCTTGCATTACCTGAAGTAATGAGGCTGTTTCTCATGAGATTTTACATATCACTGTTTAAATGTTTTTTATCTGTCAATTACTGTTATATTCCTGCTATATTAAGGATTTTTATAATTCATTATTCGGATGTGGCAGGATTATTCTAGGGACTCTATCCTCTATACATTGTTTATTTGTTTATTTCCCTACCTAGCACCTCTCACCTATTTAGGATTACTCGTTACTAGTGCCCTCCGTTCATTCAATAAAAACAAATCGAGCGTCCTGAGATTATAGTGATTTGGTGGGTAAATAATAATGTCCAGAGTAAACGGAATGTCAATAGAATATGAAATATAATAATCAGATCTGTTCATTCAACCTCTAATAGATATGCGGACCCTAAGATCAATCAAAAGAGCTCTAATTGGTAAATAGTGAACAATCACGTAGATACATATCCCTAAAATTCATCAGAAAAATATCATCAAACAGGAATCAGAAATGTTTTCATTAATAGATTGATAAATAATTATATCTCATGAAAGTTTGATCCCTAGTTTTTTGGATGAATAGGATATAGAGACGGGATCCGGTGTCCAAAATCCGAATGATCCATCCAAATCCGGACAGATCGTCCGGATTTTGGGACTTAGGAGCGCATTTTCGATTATTATCGAACGTACTGTGGCTATTTCGAAAAATTATCCAAAATAGCCTTGAACGTTCTTATATCCTCAAAAATACGAACGGAAACTCGAAAGTAGTCTCCGACGGTATTTTCGAGATTATGAACATTCAAGGCTATTTTCGAAAATAGCCTCAAACATAATAATTGAAAATTCATTCCTTTTCAAGTTTTTCGGATCTCAGGATTAGCCCGAGATCGATATCAGAATCCGAACAAACTGGTAAGTTTCGGCCATCTCTAAGTATCTAAGTATCAATATGTAACAGTGGGGACAGACCAATTATAACCAATGAAATAGCTAAGCACCGTGAATAGTCACCAAGGATTTTCATGACCATATAAAGTACAAGGCTGCGTGCTACATTCTGTAGCACAGGTCATGCAACTCCAGAGTAGAGATGGACTAGAACTCAAACTCGAGTCAAGCCGGACTATTCGAATTCGAACGAATCGGAATTCTCGAACTATCCTGGACGCAGATTTTCGATATAGAATACAAGACTTTGAAGTTAGGAAAAGGATATAAAGTTAATAAAAAAAGGATGGACATATCTATAAACCCTGTTTGACATTACACTAACTTTTTTGTAACCTGTATGTTCTTTGTATAAAACACCAGAAATATGAATAAATACACGAACAAATACATTAGGGACTGGTGACCATTGGTAATTAAAGGAACACTAAACCAACTAAACCCATTTTTTAAGTATTCCATCGGTTTCTATATTCACAGGGAGGTGAGAACGCTTATTCCCACCTCCGTGAATAATATTACGCTCGGGGACCTGGAACTTACCTTACAGACAATCCACTCCAAGCCGCTCTCTTCACTGACAGCCACTCTATCCCGACCGCGCGCCCCATCAGGCGCATGCACGCCAATACAAGATAGGCGCACGATCACCTCCCTGTGAAAGAAACACTGGCATATACTTTAAAAAACGGATTTAGTGTTCCTTAATAGCGTTTGCACCTACAATATAAGATGGGAGATTCACCCAGAGAAAGACTCAGTGCTATGTCACTGGAGTGAGAACGTCAATAGCCAATGTTCAGACGAGCGAAGACAGAATTGTGTAACCTTCTCTAATCCCCCCAGTGTGACGGACATTTCTAGACAAAACTATATTATTTCATTGGACCTTTATAATTAGAATTCATGGAATTCCCACAATGACAGAGACAGTTGCTGCTTTTACTTGTTTCTTGTTACAAAGTTGATTCTCATAAAACTTCCATTTCCTTTACACAAATTAATGTCTATACAGATTGATTGAAACTACAGGGGCTTCAAACCCGTCACCAATTAGCACCAATTATTGAAATGATTCCATAATATCCCAGTGGTACTTTCAGTTTTAACTTATGAACTAATGACTGTCTATCTCTAATACATGACATTGTTTTACTCCTGTTTCTTGAAGTAATGTGTATCAGGTTATTATGAAACGTTTAGCTGTGTCAAGTTGAATAGAGAAAATCTGATATAACAAAGGACCATAAATGATGGTATTTATGCTTTAATATAATCAATGGAACTGTGTCTATCCTATTCATTTATTACTCACGTGTGAGCTCATTACATTGCTGATACAGACACCCTAATAACAGAGGGTTTAACTCACCGTGACAAGGCTAAAGGTTCGTAACACGTGCGATTGCGGTCCCAGCTGCGACGCACGATGTAGAGATGATGAACTTTTTGGCCGATAACCGCCCATGTGTGGCACTTTATCATCCGAATGGACCTGGCAGATCAACCGAATGACCACCGACCGAAGCGCATATACACGAACGTTCTCGGGCAAACCGACCGTTCGTCGCATGTAACGTTCCTCGCTCTAAATTGAGCATGTGTATGAGCCTTAAGAGACATTTCTGTACAAAGAATCGGAGAGAAATAAAGGAATATATTTGTTCTATTTATATTAATTTTACACTTTTTTAATGTATTTTATTTTTTAAATCGAAAAAATCCGGAAAATGGAACATACTTTAGTCTTCGAAAACAGCCCTGACGTTCAAAATACGATTGGACATTACTTTTGAGTTTCCGACCGTATTTTCGAGGCTTATCGAATGTTCAAGGTTATTTTCAAGGATTAACGAAAAATACACTTAAACACTTCGATTATATCGAAAATGCGCTCCGAAAGTCCCAAAAACGATCCGCTCAGCTTCAAACGGATATATGGATTTTGGACCTAGGGGTTTCGTTTCGGATCGATCTCTATCAGAATGACTTATACAAGAACCGTTGGCAATAAATACCTGGAATGTTCCCAATTAGCATATAAAAGCAGGTGTAAGGGACCCCCTTGGTTAAGGACCAAGGTATTGGTTGCTTGAGCTAAGAGATGTAATCAAAATGCCAGGGTAGGTGTAAAAGAAGTAATATATGTGTGGCAGAACAATATATGTCTCTTCTCAGGTTAGGTTTATTTATTCTGGCAATAAATTACCTTCACATTTCGTTTTAAACTATGTTGGGCCATAGTTGGTGCAGCTGCTGTTTAGTTTAAAATACAAAATTCTATGCACCGTAGTCCAACGTAAGGTGCTGGCTCTACAAATTCCACCCTGCAAGAAACATGAATATCAAATAAAAACCGAGGGTCCCACACACACAAATTAGATCATTTCACTGCACTGTACTGCGTATATAATGTCTCTCTTCTTGTGTTTCAAATATGTTCTCTAAAAGTTTAATTTCTTAGGGCATATTTATAAAAGTCAAAATTTTTTCGCCTATTTAATGGCGAAAATCACAGCGAAAACAACGCTTTTTGGGACTTCTTTTTCGTAGTCTTTATAAAAAAGCGGGGAAAAAAAGACTTTGCATCTGAAAAACGCGAACAGGCTCGATAAAGAGCGAAAAGAATCCGCAGAGGGAAAACTTAACGCGTCTACAAGATGACTGCATTGCGAAAACCCATTAGACATAGCCAAACAAAAGTAGCTCCTCCCACTATTTTCTCTAGCCACAGTGATAAGGCTTAGCTGCTTGTTTAAATAGTGTTTTATCAATCAAATTGTTCCTGTTTTTTAACTATGTTAATTTGTAGCAAAAGAAGTAAAAACCACATCCAATCATTGTTACGGCTAGCCGCTGTTCAATAGTTCTTGGCACTAGTATTCAATTTAGCAAAAATTGGGAGAATACAAAAGAAAGGAAAATAATAAATTATTAACAACGTAAATGTGCATTCGAAAGGTGAACGGACAGTCTAATAGTACAAGGGGACTGCACTCCACCAAATAGAATGTTTATTGTAGCCAACATCAAACAGCAAACACGACGTTTCGAGGGTAACACCTCTTCATCATCACCACCTGATGAAGGGGGTGTTACCCTCGAAACGTTTTGGCTTACAATAAACATTCTATTTTGGAGTGCAGTCCACCTTGTATCTATTAGCTGTCCGTTCACCTTTCGAATGCACATTTACGTTGTTAATAACTTTATTATTTTCCTTTCTCTGTATTCTCCCAATTTTTGTAAATGGTATACAATGTATACCAAACATGGTAAAAAGTACCTTTCGCTACCTTCAAGTTGGCCGATAATATTCCCCTCCATTTAAGGTGAAAACACACTTTTCTCTTTTTATAATCGCGTTATTTTAGTGATTTTACGATAGGTCACGAAAAGTTTTCGCCACGCGTAACGCTACCTTTTTAATCATGTTAACTAGCTTTTTTGGTGAAAAAACATGCGGTAAGCAAAAGTGAAAACTTTTCATACTTTTCGCCCTTTTATATAAATATGCCCCTTATTTTTCAAGCTCTGTGTTAGGGGGATGTTCTCTGCTTATTTTGTAGGGTCTGTGACCCATACAGTAGCTTGGTATCTAAAGGGTGGTGTCAAAAACCATGTACTGTACTTATCTGTGTGCTGGGTTTTTGTAAACCTCCCAATCAAAGATTATTATTTGCACATATGTTAACAGCACAAACATGTAAGAAAAATTCACTTCTCATTGATGAGCACTTTACAAAGCTCAAAGCTTTTTTGAACACTAATGATACAATAGGAAATAATGCATATAGTGCATCATAACTTGCTTATTTAATTAACAGGATCAGAGAGCATTTCAAACAAATTTGCTCAATATGATTACCATACAGTGGATTTTACTTCCATTAGCATTATTCCAATATATACGCGAGTATAAACCTACCCAAGTATAAAGTACTTACAATGTTATTATGGCATTACAATTGTATGAGATCTGTTAGGCACTGTACATTGAAATGGTGGTAATGCAGGAAATGTATGAAACCTTTAAACAACCCTGATTGTAATACACAAAGCAGAACACGTTCCTGTTTTTGTCACTGACATTTTGGCTTTGGATTAAAACAGGAACACACATATGTGCTGCTTGTCTCTCATCTGGGGGGTTATGGTGAAATGGTGAATATAGGTCTGGATCCTTTCATATGAATTAGTTATATAGTCCCTTGTAAGTTTATAAAATACATCGTCGAATTGAATTCATTACTGCTGATGTGGAGCAGCAGAGACAGAGACAAAGGAAATTGGACCCGGATGTGCTACAATTGTGACTTGGTACGAACACTGGTCTGAATGGATCTTCTGCTTCGGGACAAGAACAAGATGCGCAATATTGATTCCCTGGAGAGATAAATGGTCAATTCCTGCTTTTTATTCATTGCATTGTATGCATGATCTGCCTCAGTAAATATTTACACAGTTAACAATACTAGAGAAAGGGAGAGGAAAAAAAACATCACTAGCAGGTAAAGGGTTTATGGTTTGTTCACACCAGACATGTTTTCATCCATGTTGTCTGCTCCAAATATAGACATACAGTAACTCTCATAGATTCTGGAACCAATTAAATTTTAATTAAACTAAAAAAGATACGGGGAAAAAGTATTGTACGTGAATGAGCCTTAGGCAGATTAAAAGGATGCATCATGGGAAAATATACATTTAAAAAAAAGTATCGATACATTGTCAGATTGTAATTTGGTTATAACAGACTTATATGGCAACTATACTGAAATGGCTTTCTTAAAGGGCATGTCCAACCTCCAAAATATCCCCCACTACTGGCCCCACTGTGTAGTGTTAAAAATCCTTACTTTGCCTCTCTGCCCAAATGGTTCTCTTGCAATGTCTACCCAAATTCCCAGAAGTGAAGAGCAGGAGCCAGTCTGTGAGTGAAAAGATTTCCCCCTCTTCCTTTTCCTTTGAGAGGTTTCTGGCTTGCCCACTGGAGCCCTTCCCCCCATTATTTCCTCCTCAGTCATTTGATGCTTGGTGTCCTACCTATAAAACATTTTTTGTATTGGGGGGGGGCATGTTTGCAAAAAAATTAACGTATTACGGAGATTTGTTCCCGCGGCGTTCTGCACTGCCAGCAGCTGCATCTTTGACTGGCTGCCTCTCACCAATCACAGGCATGCCTGCCCATCTGTCCCCCTGCTTGCAATTTCCTAAAAGCAGAGGAATGGATTAGAACGCCAGGGGATAGAACTCTGTAAGTACCTTTCTGTTTTTTTGGGTTGTTTTTTTGCAATAAACCTGGGCGGTTAGGGTGAGTCCACTACACTACAGAAAACAGTTGTCTTGAAGGTGGAAATACCCTTTAATATAATTGATTCATGTAAGTATGCACTAACTCTAAGGTGTGTGTGTTACCGCGTGCCTTCATTCCAATCAAAATACTCCCCTCCTTTTTTTAACCACCCATTCCATCTGACAGACTTTCTGTGAAATCAAGTATTCCATCTGTCAAAACTGCACACACATACTGCATACCAACAGTACAGACAGTCACCATTCCAGATACAGCAACATTATTTTTTTTTTACAGCAGACACATTTTGATTACTTGATTGACAGCTGAAATGTAAGATATTTCAGATTGGAAATCTTAGAAAATTGGTGACAGATAAACAAAAAAAATGTTACAGTGGTGGTTGGGAAGAATTATAGTTTTCAATAATGGTCAATTTAAAATAAACTTTTTTTTCCCATTATTAATGCCCTTTAAATCGCTGTTACAATCTTTCCATCTATATTAGTTTACTTTACCACACAGTCCCTATCCTTTTGGTTAAAAGAACAAATCCAAGAGCTATTTAATGTGTAATACATTATCTCTGTATTTCAGTAAAAAGCTTATTAACCCTTTGACACCCTCTAACATTCTAATATGCCAGTTGATGCTGTTTAGTTAGTTTTATGTGTTTACCTGTCACTGTTACGTTATTTCTTCATAGATAATAGACTGTGAGCTGACATGAATACAATGTACAGGGATTTGAATGTTCTGCTCTAAACCTTCCCCTCCAGATATGTTTCATTCCCTGCAAAGTGTCATTACAATTATTATTTCTACATCTCAAAAGTAATGTACATACCCCATTATAATACAACATCTTCATACAAAACCTCGTCAATCGAGATTTTTCGAAACTGTTGAGTTCCTTCGTTTTTGAATTTTTTAAATTTTCGGAGAGTTCGAGTTTCGATAAGTGTCTACTTTCGATTTTCGAAAACTGTCTATTTTCGAAAATCACCTACTTCCATTTCAAAAATCGTTTTTTTTCAAAAATTGTGTCTACTTTTCCGTTTTCAAGTTTTGAAAATCGTCTATTACCGAAAATCGTCTACTTTAGATTTAAAAGTTTTGAAAATCGTCTATTACAAAACTCGTCTACTTTCGATTTTCAGGTTTCGAAAATCGTTCTATTATCGAAAATCGTCTACTTTCGATTTCAAGTTTCAAAAATGTCTGTTACCGAAACGTCTACTTTCGATTTTCAGTTTCGAAAATCATCTTATTTCGAAAATCGCTACTTTCAATTTTCAGGTTTCGAAAATCGCCTATTATCGAAAATCGTCTAATTCGATTTTCAATAATTGTCTACTTTCAATTTTCGATGATTGTCTCTTTCAATTTTCGATAAAAAATCGAAAGTTTGAAAAATCGGGTTCTGTGAAATCGGGAAAGTTTCATCAGAACTTCGAAACCCTCAGATTCGATTCGAAAACTGAGTTCTTTCGAACCCACATTACATCTCTTCTCTTCCATTACATATTAGGTCTCCCACCACACCAAATCATAGAGTATAGCACAAGATCATCCAAAGGGAGTTTTAAAAGAGAAAATTATGTCAAATAATATGTATGTTCAGGTGATTTCCTTCTGCAGTTCAATTCTCATTTGGTATAAGTTTTTTTTTTTTACTTAGTCCATCTTTATTCATGACCTTGCAATAGTTCCTATGTAAAGAAAGAACATGGTAAGTAATCATTTTACAAATCCCAGTCTGTTCATAATTATCTACAATGACAGACACTGCAATTATTTCTTATTGGTTTTTCTCGGCTGAAAAAGGCTGAAATATTTTAAAAAATCCAAACTTGGATGAGCTGAACATCATCCCAGTGTTTTCCGTCTTACATCTAAACCCTCATTAATCATCTTTTTATATCCATACTGTATACAAAGTGGATATGAAACACAATCTGTACCAGGGTTACTGAGTTTTCAATGTGATGGGGGTAATTGGAAGGAGACTGTATCACAGGCACTTGGGGTCTGCTCCAGTTTAGGTTGGAGCAGCCACTGCTTGGGCAGAGCAGCATCAGCTGCATCATAATCACCATCCTTTAACTTCTAAATAATTTTACACGTGCTGTCAAAGAGACACAGAGACAGCAGTCTGGGAATTGTAACTTTAACTCAAGATCCAAGAAGCAACAGACATCCCTAGGCTTTTTGATAGGTATGAGAGCTCTTATTTCTCATAAGTTGAACCACAGTTAAATTTCCAATGTTCCCATCCATTTATGTAAATCGAATGAAATCATTTAATTGACTATATTCATTCTCATACTCTTCTATTTTTACTTATTCCATTCACTACATTTCATTAGCATCTCCAAGTTCAGGATTTAATAATCTAGGTATTAAATGTTAACATTCTCCAGACTGTTGCCCATGATAACTCAAGCAACAGACAGTAAAGGCTCAGCATGAATGAACTAATACAATTAATATACCGGTGACTTCCATCACATTACCAATGAGGATACCAGATTTCAATATTCCCATTTAAAGAAATATTCAAAATGCTTTTAACTCTTTAAACTATTTCATTCAGATTTTACAGTTACAAGTTACAGACCATCCGCTGAGAGTCTTCATTGATTTTTGTAATGAAAGGAAAGCATTATTACTATGTTTCATAAAACAAATCCCAGCATGCTTTACTACATATCGCACTGAGAGATACTGGGAAATGTGATTCTACAATAGCCAGCCTGATAGGCATTTTGATGACTAGTTTAAGGCTTAATTCTTAATGCCCCTTTGTTTCTAATGAAACAAACAGGCCAAGCTGTTGAAAAAAGCTCCTGTTGAGTAGAGATAATCAAACCCGCAGGTTTGTTGTTACCACAGTTTCCACAGAATGTGTAGAAATTTCACAGAACCGGTCATCCATTTAGAACCCAACTGAAGTTTTTGACACTGAATTTTGACAAAATCCAAAAAGTTCTGCTAATCTTAAATTTTACACACACCCACCATGGTTGGTTTTAAAACCAGGCTACACCTCTACTGCTGAGTAGGATTGCTTGAATCCGAACTTGGCGAACTTAAACTGTTCAAACTAGTTCGGGCTCAAACTAGTTTGTTTTGTCTGAACTCGCGCTTGTATTTTTAATAATTAATCAAAAAATGTGATAATATCCCTTGAATGTATTGTTGGTAACCCTCGAATGTATCGTTCCTTTTCGGTAACCCTCGAATTTTCATTTACCCTCGAATTGACAGTAACCCTCGATGTAGCATGCGGAAAACCCGCAACTGCCCGATCGTGGGGAAGGAAGTATATGTTCCCCAGACGATTTCCGGTGCACAGCCATTTACAGTAAGTTACGATTTTTATTTTACAGCCACAACTTACGAACTACTGTAAGTCCTCCATAGACTATAATGGGTTTGTTCGCAAACTACCGAACTTTTACTGAAGTCTGTTAATGTCTTACTGGGATTTATCGACACTAACGTACTTTAAGACGTACTTTCAACGCTGTTGTGATACACGTTGACTTTGTGTGTCCTAGACAGCGCAAGTAATGTACAAATTTTAACAACCATTAATGTGTGAATGTCAGTGATATTCGTTTGTAGCGCCACCAAAATGATGGCTTAATCAGACCTTAACACAAAAGGCCTATGTACGGAAGGCGTTTATTGTGGGCATTGATATCGTGATTTCATGCCCCTTTTTCGTGTGTAATTGGATGACACAGACCATCACAAATCACGCATGCATGTGTGTAGCAAGCAAGCTTTTTTTGATGTTACTTAATATATGCGATGCAAATAATTATTGCTGTCATAATATATTATAATCTACGTTCATTCAGAATTATCGTGTGTGTTGCTAAGCAATTTTGTTACTACTTAGCTACCACCCTACTTGCTATTATACTTTGAAAGGTTGTGTGAAATATGCAGTCATTTTATATTATAAAAGGGAATGTTTTTATATGGAGTAAAAATCTTCAGTTACATAAATCCTGTCAAACAATATGTCAGATTGCAATGATCATAACTCAGCATTTCATATTACAGTCAATACCGAAATCGGTCTTGTCACTCATGTTGGTCTAATGAACCACATACAAAGACAAGCGATAGCTACGTAGCTTCAATTTATTAAAACACCTTTATATATATACAAAGCCATATACTGTATATATATATATATATATATATATAATATAATATATATATATATACAATTAGCAATAGTGTGCACACAGTGTTCACATTAGTATGCCTGGAGCTGCTGGTTTGGGTTCCAATACCCAACAGAAATGAGTAGTAACCAACGCTCCCACAGGTCTTATTCACAGGTTTATTAATTCAACAAAAGTGCATAGTGCAAAAAAAAAATCAGCAACGTTTCGGCCTTAATTTATTGGCCTTTATCAAGCTTACAGTCTTGTGCAACTATAGGGTTTTAAATACCCAACAGTAATTAGTGGAGAGTGTAGACCACACCCCTGTGACATCATTAATCTCAAACTCAATTTTAAAGTGACAGTGCGTAATATACCCAGTGACTGATAGAAAACATTTTTGGATGTTTATTTTTGTATTTATAGTGTCCCTAAATTAAACTATTTTAGATCTTATCGCAATTAACTTACTCTTTAGTACCTAATATTAAATTAATTATAGCACTGATTTTTAATTATTATATATATTAATCCAAAAAAATGTTTTTCTATCAGTCATCTGGTATTATTACGCACTGTCACTTTTAAAATGAGTTTGAGATTATTGATGTCACAGGGCGTGGTGCATATTAGGAGAAATTACATATTACATACATGTACATGTCGTTGTTATGTGTATAAAGGCTACAAATATTTTTAATACTTTTCCTCTGCTGGATTGTTTTAATCAGGTTTACAATACATTAGAATAAAAAATCTATCCACATATCCATTTTATAGCTTTTAAATCGGCATAAAATGGTGTGAGAAATGTTGGTGATTGATATAACGCAATGTTCCACAAGTCAACCGCAATTCTACTACTAAACAAACGCTAACTCTTAACTGACTTTTCCGCTCATGTATCAAGAACTTGCGCAACTGTAAGTACTAAAACACACATTAAGCTCTTAACGTGACTTTAACCGTTATTTTTTATGTATCAAGACTTACGCAACTGTAGTACTAAAACACACGATAAGCTCTTACGTGACTTTCTAACGCAACACGTTATGTACTACTAATCGCAACCCGTTTTATTAATACAAGTAATGCTGGTTTATTTTAACACCATCTTTGCGATAGTGTGTTTCGTTACATAGCCCTATATGTTCGGCCATCTCTACTGTTTAGTGATTTATTCTAATTTAATGAAAAGAACATAAAAATGTTACTTCAAGGCAAAATAAAGGCCACGTGTCCTTTTTGATGTACAAACAAGAGGCAATGATAAAATCTTAATGGAGAGTTGAATTCCTTAAACCTAGTGGCTATCTAAAAAGATCTGTATCTCATAAGCCCTCACGTACCAACACGGACCACATCAGTCACTTTGGGATACCTGATTAATGTTCTTTGAGAGGTTTTTTTTTTGTTTCTTTGTTTTTTTTTTGCTGATTGTAGAAGAGAAAACGAGAAGTTGTAAGAATTGATCTCTTGGTTATGTTCATTAAATCTCAAGAAAATAAAGGGCTGTGCTTTTCCTGGAAGCTGGTTTTGTGTCCCGCGAGTGACTTACTGTCCGCAAAGTGATTGATAACATTAAGACAATACACGGATTATGCATTTCTGTATTGTGTGGAATTAGTTATAAACCCTAAAGAGAATTTTCTTATGAGATATATGGAGTAATATTATTATTTATGAGGAACCACTTGGGGACGCAGTGCTGTACAATATTACATACAACATCTTACAAAATAGAAATAAATACATAGAATTATATACATTTATAAGTATACAAGTGTTTGAACCCTGCAACATGAGGAAAGGATTCTCTGTCCTGTAAGGAACATTTATTTAGGTGGGGAGGGTAGAAGTGCCATAGTTAGAACATCTCTATATGGAGCAGGTGGATCTGAGTGGAGGGTGAGGACAGGGACTATGGGATACTTGAGAATATGGAGGATCAATGGTTTTTAAATGTAAAGAGGATGGTATTACAATTACAATTATAACAAGAAAGAGAAAATACAATTTACAGAATTACAGCTATCACAATGATAATAGTACAGATATCAACAATGATAATAGTACAGCTATTACATTGATATTAGTACAGATATCACAATGATATTAGTACAGCTATCACAATTATATTAGTAAGCGATCACAATGATATAGCAGCTACACAATGATATTAATAAAGCTATACCAATGATAATAGTACAGCTATCACAATGTAAAAGTACAGCTTCATAATGATAATTGGAAGCTTATAGAATGAGGGACTAGTAACTTCCTATTCTAGACCATTTATCTGACTCCTCAATATAGCAGATAGTAATAATGTTCTGTAAACTGCTATTATATGGGGAAAAGTCCTTGTCGCTCATTCTCGTCATACGTATGTTGTAATGTAAGTGGGTCGTGGGATGATTGAAAGCAACATCAGTGAATCAGGCATAGAATGGGAACTCCCAGTTTCATGGAACCCCATTTTCAGAATTTTGATTTTAGTGAAATCGAAAATAGATGATTTTGAAACGAAAATCAAACCGCAAAACGAAAGTAATGATTAATTTCGGTAACCCTCGAAAGCAGAAAACAATTTCATAACCCTCGAATTTGTAATATCGGTAACCCTCGAAAGCAGTGCTTGATTTCGTAACTCTCGAAAATAGAAGCGGAAGCCTGGAAAACAGCCCGATCGGAGGAAAGATAGTTTTAATAAGTTGGTTCTATTTCCGGGTTCCCCAACCATTGCCAGTCTCGGTGTCATTTACGTAACCTACTATTACTATTTTCCCTCCCAATGGACAGAAACTTTCAAAAAAACTCCAACAGTTTCGAACATCTCATTTATGAATTCTACCCACTATGTAACGTATTTTGGGCTGTATGTAGGGTAAAAGTAAGTATACAAACAAAGAAAGATAATCAATGCACATTCCTAGGCCCATACAATATCATATTATCTGTACACTGGCATACATTATAAACATAGAAAAGATAATACATGCACATTCCTAGGCCCCATACAATATCATATATCTGCACACTGCATACTTTATAAACAAAGGGGTTTTAGTATAAATTACGTGATCACATATGAAAGGCCTTCCAACCATGTCAAGGTAACCCCAGTCTGGAAGGTCCTAACTTCTAACCCTTTTTAACTCAATTACAATAAGCAACGTTTGCATTTCTCATATTTGTGCACTTGATCATATGCCAGGCGTTCTCACTTCCCCCTCCCGACCTGGCTTTTTTCATAGTAAAGGAATAGGCCGTCCACCCAGTGCTTTATATTAAAGGCATAGGACCTCCAATTAAAGGACGTGTTGGTGTGTGGCTTTTCATTACATGTGATCACAGTAATGTATACTAAAACCCTTTGTTTATAAAGTATGCCAGTGTGCAGATAATATGAATTTGTATGGGGCCCAGGAATGTGCATTGATTATCTTTTCTTTGTTTGTATAAATGTTTAACCAAACCATCAGTAGCACTTCCACAAGATTTTTGTTTTAGCCTAAGTAGTGCATCCACAGTCCTTCTATGTATAAAGTAAGCCTACCTACATGTTTATGCTGTCACAATTTATAAAAAAAATCTTTAGAATTCCGATATCCATCAGTAATTTTGAAAACAGAACCAGCATTTCTGATTCCATATATATTTTTTATTCCAGTGTAACAGTATTTGGCTGGAGTTACCCTTAACGATGAAATGAAATTCTGATAATCCACTTCTGGTATTCCAGGCAGATCGATGGCCGGCCCCTGACCAAATGCATACACAACGCGTGTTATAGCCTAATGGCCGTTCATCACAGGCATGAGTCTTGATCCGGGGTCAGAGGTCTGCTGCAAATATCGACTTGTGTACGGACCTTAAGGGCTAGGTCCCACTGTCACGTACAACATCACGTGCAGGATTTTTGCAATGCGCTGTCTGTGCGTGATACTCCGTTGTGTGATGCGTTCCGGGCCGAATAATCTTATTGGCACGCATGCGATACACCAAAAAGTCGTACACCATGCGCACCAATAACGACCGACCAGCGCCACAGTGGGAACTATCCAGTAGCATTGCACTGGCAATGCGAACGCGAAAGCATGAATGGAGGGCAAATTGCGCTCGGACCACAGTAGTGGGACGGACTATCCAGTCACGCCACCTCTTGGATTCCTACACAAGGCTACTGCTCCCCCTTGGTCTGAGATCCATTCTTATCACATCATGCAAGGGCAGCCTGGCTAACAATTAGGACAATGGTACTTGCACAAACTTTTTTTTGCCAGGTGCAGTTTTCAACCTTCTTCATCTGTATATTTAAGTGTTATACCAGATATCCCATCACTCCCTAAAGTTCAGGGAGTCTCCTGCTTTCTACACAAAGATATACCTTGGTAAATCAAAAAATTATTTATTCACGCAAGCCCAGTTATTTCTTCAATCTCTCATTGAGTAAAGTGCTCTGTGGCCTTATCTCAATGAACAGACCCAAGAGTCTTTGTTAAGTGTCTGCTACTTGATTGATGCAGTTTACAGGCACATTAACTCAGCACCTTTGGGGGATAAGAGGAGCATGTTGATTTGGTTTTTCTCTTTGCTTACTTACAATGCAAGAAATATTTCCTTTAACCCGTTCAAATTCTTTTTTAAAAAATATTTCCCCCATAAGGGGTGTTAAGTTGACTTTCATGCCTTTCGAGTTTCGATCATATTTTCAGGATTTTCAAACGTTCGAGGCTATCGAAAATACCCCTTGAACTTTTATAATCATCAAAAAATGGCATAGAAAGTCCTGAAATCCGAACAATCCTCCAGTTTCAGACAGAACATTCGGATTTCGGAACCGACAGGTTCAGTGACAGATCCAGATCCCATCTCTATCTTATAAGGAGCCTGAAAAACACCAGAAAGGACACCAGAAAAAAGGCCTTTGGGAGTAGAGAGTTAAATTAAACCAACAACAAAACCCTTCTTAACAGGGTTCACATATTCAAGATCAATGGTTCACATATTCATATTATCGTAAATTCAAACTGATATTCACTTTTTGCCAAATACTGGATTTCGAAAATTCGATAATTGTAGAAATATTGGATTTCAAAAATTCTATAATTATCCAAAATCCGGGAAATGTTAAAAAAAAATTCTGAGAACCTGAGAGTTCCTAAAGTTCCTACAGAACTGGGTTTGACTCGGACCGGACTTCATCCTAGTAGGCACCTTCAAATATAACACAGTGAATAGACACTTTATTATTTACATTTAAAACTTGTGGCATTGAAATCAAAAGTTCGACAGATTCAGAAAGCTGGTGGAGTTTTGTAAAATGAAAAAGAAAAAGGAAATTGGTTCCTCCATTTATAATTAGCTTTATTATTAAGAAAGGAAAGAAATAACTTAGCAAAGTTCAGTTAATTGGTTCTCAGTCCAGTTATTCACAATAAGGTTCGTACACACGTTAGATAATTTTCGTACGTACAGCCAACGAACGTTCAACACAACATCTCACAATCCTCATTTTTCAAATGACTATTGTACACACAACGATAATAACAACGATGTGGTGCGAACATCGACGTTCGTTTGTGCTGTTCATGTTCATGTCACACACGACGTTCGCTTGTGAAACAAAGTTTGTATGATCCGCGTGATTACCGAAACCAACACATGCGCCTTTCTAGACATTTTCGTAGAAATCTAACGATAATCTTCCGACCATGTACAGATATCGACAATCGGTCAGAACCCAAAAATCCGCCTCCTTGGTCGTCGGAAAAAGCCGACATCAGTCGACGGTCCTTGGTCTTTTACGATCGTTGAAGCTATATTTTCGCTCGAATGTCGTGCGACTGCTGGTTTGATGGCTGTATCGTACGAATATTTCTAACGTGTGAACTAACCTTTCAGAGCTTGCTGAAATCGCTGAAATCTGTTCCAATTCACATTTGCGGATTTTGAAAAAAATCTGAAAATTTTAAAACCCATTGAAGTCAATATTTCTTCCATAAGCCCTGTATAAGCCATAATCAAATTGAGAAAGCCAGTTAAGATCAACAGCGAAACGTGTTCAAGTCAATGATCTAACTGAATACTGATACGAAATACCACGGCCTGGACTAATAATCTCTTAATCCAGTAACAGGATCCCCTCTAAGGACAAAAAGTAATTATTCACATGTACATTTGTTTCGTAGATTATCTGTGGCTATTAGATCAAATTTCTTAAATCCAAGTTTGGTGTCTGCAGACAGCCCACAGTTTCATGACTTTTTCCCACATTTGACCAGAATTAAAGTTTTAGTTCACAGAATTTAAACAGGTTTGTCTTTTAAAATCCTGGAATTGATAATTTTTAAGGGGCCCCCTGTTTGAGCTGCTATATATGTCTTGCCGAGCCAGAGCAGAGAGTCAGAGAGCAGACTAGTCAAGTTCTGAGTAAGATATATGGACTAAGGAATAGTATGTGAAAACAGGTAGGGGCTGCTTAATCTGTGTAATTTTGTGGGGGTGAACATTCCCTATACAAAGCATATTCTTTTTGTACAGTATATGGACACTATTTAAAATGTACAGGTATCAAAATTCTTGGAGGACACGTAAGAAGAGGTTAAAACCAATATATCACTTATGACTACTAATTGGCTTAACAAAACCAATAAAACCTCTTGCAACTTGGTACAGCCCATAGTTTAGTTGAAGAATTGGGTGGTAATATCTGGTTGGTTGGTCCATGGCTGCAGGTATCTATTCCTTCTGATGGAACTTGTAGAACTCTTTGATGGAACAATTTGGCTACATTTAGTCTATTCTAAGAACTATCCATATCTCAGTCTTTTTTCACTTTTAAATTTGTGGTATCTAGAAATAAATCTCGCTAATTTTTTACCATGTAAATTAAGCCATCTAAATACTTCTCTGATTGCGAAAATGAAAAATTCATTAAGCCTCCATTACAGAAATTACAGGGAGAGCTGTTAACCTGTTTAATGGAAAATGTGCACTAACTAAGGACATGGTTGTCCTCTGGGAACCTGGAGATGTTTATGTTTAATTGCAGATGGAGGTTATTGTTTTTTTGATAATTTATTTACAGTCACATTAAAATATAGAAGCAAAGAAGAAAACACAACTGCCCTAACACGGTTTATCTCACAGCCCCCTTACTAACAGTAGAATTGCACAGAGGGAATATTTATATTGTCTCAATCAAAGAAAGTTTCCTTGCTCGCTTTAGGTAAGAATATAGACTGTAGCTGGCACTTTTGTTTGTTTGACCTCCACCCCTTTGGCCTCCTTTTCTGACAGGGTGCATGCAATGCCCTTACAAAAGATGGCAGGTTCACCATGTTAGGAGCTGTCATGTCATTATCATTGATCGTTTACCTTATGTTTTACCTGGTAAATAAATTGTCAAGCCAAATGTTCATTTGGCGTGAGGTAGGTGGGCAGTGTACAAAAACTAGAAGATATGTGACTGCCATTTCCAGTTGTATTATACCTATCAGTTTATGTTCTGTTCGTAGATTACCAGTTGTTCTAGACCTATTTTTGCCTTTGATTTATTATTAGCAATTTTTTTTGTATTCAATAGGGTGGGTACACACACAAGCCAACTTTAGTTATGAAAGCTGTCCAATATGAGAAGTCTCTCTACATATTAATTTTACTTCACACTCTGAAATAAGCTTTCTGGATATAATTTACTGCTGCTCTTGGCTTCAATATTTGCAATAAATGTGAAATTGCGATGCCTGGGTCCAATTTCCCATTTCTTGGCAAATATTTTAAGGACATGTCCAGCCTAAAAATTGCTCACTTAAGGGCATGTATACAGAAAAATAGGTTATTTTAAATGATCATACACGGAAAATATTTCTTCCCAACCACCACTGTATCATTTTTTGTTGATCTGCCCCCCTATTTCTTTAGATATCCAATCTAAACCTCTATATTTTCACGCTGTCAATCAAGTTCTTTCTCTCAAAAACTATTCTTCTGTGTAGTTTTACTGTAGCTGGAATGGTGACAGAGTTTTGACAGTTGGAATGCTGTATGTGTGTCAGGCTTGACAGTTGGTTTGTGGGAAAAAAGTCGATGTTAGGATGGAATTGGGTAGTGGTTTAAAGAGAAGAGGGGATACTGCTCCTAAGCAAATGGTGCTTGATTGAAGGCATGCAGCAACGCCCGCAATCAGAATAAGTGCTACTTGGCATATTCAATTATAGATTAAGATGAGGCTTCATTTTTTCACATATAAATGTTAAAATGATTATTAAACCCCCCCAAATCCCACTTTTGCTAACTTTTCAGATTTCCAAGATCCCCCAGAACTTCTTACCTGACCCACGGCTGGGCTGAAGCCGCTCCACTTCCTGGTCGCGGCTGTCAGTTAGGGAACAACGTGACATCACGCTGACAGCTGCGACCAGACAGAATGGCTGTCAGCGCAGAAGTCCCCTGCTCCTGTTTTTTGCTTGCAACGCTCAAAACAGAGCAGGGGGCGTGGAATAGCCGTCGAGGGATCAGGTCCAGGTAAGTAAGTTCTGGGACATCTTGGAATGCGAAAAGCTAGCGAAGTGGGGTTTGGGGGGGCTATAATCTTTTAAGGCTGAGTCATTTTTAGGCTGGACTTGCCCTTTAAGCCAAGAACAGCAGTAAGTTATATCAATATATCAGAAAGGCTTGTTACTTTCCTCTTCAGCACTTAAAACTAATCTGTCATCAGAACCCTGCAACATTAGCAAAGACATCCCCCACCAGCTTGGAAGCTAAAGGAAATCAAAAAATCTGGAGGAAGCCTTTGAAAACTTGTATATATGGACTGGCCTTTGTCAAAACTGTAGGAGGAAAGAAAAAGAACGTAACCAACAGTGAAAGAGAAAGTAGATGGGGAAAGACATGGTGGCGGTGCACTCTACCAAACTAGGGTGCAGACACCTCTGTGGTTCTTCCTTAGGAACCGATGGATTTCACAGGAAAAAAGGGTAACTGAGGGTCGCACTCAAATCTTTAGAAATATTTATATAACCACACATAACCCACGTCACAACGTTTCGGGGGAATGCCCCCTTCTTCAGTGAAACGTTGTTGACGTGGTTATGTGTGGTTTATATAAATATTTCTAAAGATTTGGAGGGCTACCTCATTTACCTTTTTTAGTATGGGGAAAGAACTTGCCTTCTCATATGTAGCGGGGTATTAGAAATGAAAGAATAATTGTCACGAAACATTGTATCCTGTCTGCTTTACACCCAAGTTACACAATGACGCAATAAACCCAACCACCGAAACACAATAAACATTATACATCCAGTGCTATGCAGATAAAGAGTGTTGGATTTT